>JAABNY020000015.1:13117713-13128229 GCA_015164015.2 Brevimyrus niger
ATAGATAGATAGATAGATAGATACATACATACATACATACATACATACATACATACATACATACATACATACATACATACATACATAGATTCACTCACATTTTGATGTCCCCGGGTCAGTATGAAAGATGATTCATTTGTTTATTTGTATTTCGATGTGCATTTCAAATACTTTCATAATTTTTCTGTTACACAACTTGTATACAAGTCACCATGTTTTGAAATAACTCCAAACGCATATTATGCAGCACAGCTGGACACAAGCATAAAGCCGGGTATAATTTACTAGCAAATTATTTCAGCAACATTTCCATAATTTAATTATTGAAAATGAAAAATGGTAACTCGATTGAGGATGCACTTGCATAATTCATGCATAATTCAGTGACAGAAAAGAATACTTAGAGGTATCAGTGTTTTAAATTATAACTGCATTTGCATTCCTTAAGAAAATCACTTCAGCGTTACTAATGTACAGTATATCGTATATTGACCCAGTAACACACCATCTTTTCTACAGACTGTACACATGTGCGTACAGACTACATGTCTAATACATGTTACAACAAGAAAGGGATCCTCAACTTGTTTGTTTTCTTTTTCAAATTTTTCTAATTTCATTATAGCAAAAGTGACATCTCTGAATAAGTTACATTGTTATCGGGGTTTATACATTGTTAATATTAGAGCCACATGCATGCATTAGTACTCAATTGAAGTCTTATCTTAATGGAAGAACTGGAAAAGAGTGATAAAATGTGATTACAGGCTTAACCAGCAAATTAAAATAGTGAGCTATAATAACTGTGACTTAAGCCATAATAACTGACAAGCCTGAGATTTTGCTAGTTTTAGAAAAGAAAATGCACTCTGACCAACAGTCACTGTGAAACAGAATAAACTGTAATAAAAAGTAGGTAAATAAATAAATAATGTTTATAGAGGAACAGAAGGCTTCTCTCAGATTACAAAGACCCACCCCTGCCCCCCCTTACCACTTCGACTGTCCATCTGTCGGCATAATGAACAATGAGAAAGAAATGGACTGGCCTTACTGTTAATCCACACAGTAGCAAAATTAATGCTACCAGGCTAGCTAGTGTGTTCCGGGTCCTCTGACGGGCCCAGAGCAGCTCGTCTCGGAGATGACTATGTTAGATCAAAAGTAATATAAACATATATGTTTTGTGACATAAAACACATTTCCCTTAAATTCACTATATAAAGTTAAATGTGTTGTGACATAAAACACATTTCCAACAATACAGTCACCTTTCAGATTTCAAACTCAACACCAACTATCTCTGCCTATTTATTGGACCACTTTGGTTGCTATGCCAACCGATGTGCAAATTCTGAGAATAGACTTGAGAACTTGAGTGTAGTGACCCAAATACTGTATGCCAACTGATGTAACATGATAAATGTGAATGAGAAACAAGAATAACACTGTAATATGGGGACATTAGGAACTATATCTTAACAAGGCCATAGTGTGAGATAAATATATATACAGAAATGATTGTACATATATTTCCGAACATCTCTCCACACACTTTTGAAAAGATAAATATAGGATTTCATAGGATATGAAATTTCAGCAATAATGATGCTTACATAACATTATATTTTGCTTCAAATATCAAATACAACATTCTAAAAACAGTTCACAATTCTTTAATACATGATATTATACCTTATTGATTATACTGGGACCTGCACATCAATACAATTAGGAGTAAGACAGCCATAAAAAGCAACACAAATACTTTTCTATTAATGTAGAATAGCAACTGGGGACTATAGGAAGGAAAAGGAACTAACATTTAAACAACAGCAGTAGTAGTAGTAGTAATTATAATAATGTGATATGATTAATTTATTTGTAACTACCAACCTACACCATGAAACATTACCGAAATGCTCCAGGCATAAATACTGTCACAATGCATCACTTTTAATGATTCTTTAAAATTGCACCTCTCATACGTGAGAAAAATGAGACGGCCGTCACGGAAACACTATAAAATAGAAGCTTAAAGCAATAATCTGGAATCCAAAAAGCTGGAAAAAGCACTAGTTACCATGATTGTCTTGGCTTGTTTATTGCAACATGTTCCTAATTTGGATGACTTAACCATTTTAACTTTCATGGTACTACTCTCCCCCAAAACTAAAGTACTAAATTATTAAAAGAATATTGTAAAACTCGTTGAATTCTCCTGTAATATGAAAGGTTCCAAGAAGAACCAGTGTCTGAAATAGGGTTACAAAGACCCAGCATTTAACACAGGCCTGGAGGTGGTATTCACCAGCAAACTTCCAGAGACTGAGCTTTCCATGTTGCATCAGCAAGACACACCCCAAAATGGCTATGCGGATCCCTTTTTTGGAGAGGCTTTTCACTGCAGCCAGGAATTGAATGTGGAGTGGGAGGGGCAATATGGAGTGGGAGGGGTAATGTGGAGTGGGAGGGGCAATGTTGAGTGGGAGGCACAATGTGCAAGATATTTAAAACTATTATCTGATACCCTACCCCTTGTGATAAACCTCTCCTATTCGACGCTGCCCCTCCCACTCGACATTGCCTCTCCTACTCAACATTGCCCCTCCCACTCGACACTCAGCTCCCAGGTGCAGCCATATATATATACTTGATTTTTTTGGGCTCGCCAACCACATGATGAAAGGTGAGTTTCAAGTACAGTGCCATTTGGGTAACAGACTTGAGCAGGTGGATTAACCTTTAGCTATGAACACTGAATTGTGAACATGGGATTGGGAAAGTGCCTGCACTCCTGGGTATAGTCGGACTTACTTACCTCCATGCACACTGTGAGGTTTGGAACCATTCTCAAATGCAGAGATGTTCATAACCGTGTGTATATATGATTAATAGCTGTGTGTGTGTGGCTCAGGAGAAGTCAGGAACAAGCCAATCAAGTAATCATCACTCAGAGGTTTGTTGAAATTGGTGCATGAAGAGTCCAAATGGACTAGTTTTTTGGGAATGTCTGCTTGAAGCCTGTGTTGGTAGATTTCATGACGAACTCACAAATCCAAAAAAAACTCCTTTGCGTTGATGTGGGGACATTGACGTTGAAGGTATCATATTCAAGCCCTCAGTAATTGTAGAAGCAGCAAAGAGCTGTTGCCAGAAGACAGTCATGTCTGTCACAACAACAACCCTAGTAGATACAGTACCTATAGTGATGGAAGCCATCAAGATGATGAGGAAGGACTCCAAGGTAATAATTACAAGGGGGTCTTCTGAGATAGCTATTGGTACCAAGAGACGAGAGAGACTGCAGTGAAGGCAGTCAAAGAAGAGAAAATTTGTGCATCAAAGGACTGAAGAGTTGTTGAGTACTGCGAAGAACCTTTTGAGGAATTCCTCAAAACCTAGTGAATGTTTATTCTCTTCTTCAGGCACTGTTGGAATAAGAGTCTATCACTGCAGCTCCAGAGATGTTGGAAGCATAGGATGTTGTTGGTGTGATGCCGTTGAGGCACCTCTCTAGTGCTGTACGGAATACAGGTAAGATATCTCTAGACTATTTTTAAAAAAGAAGGACCAGAGGGTGTGTTGCAAATATAGGGGATCACACTTCCCAGCGTCCCAGGGAAGGTCTATTTCAGGATACTGAAGAAGGGATTTCACCAGATGGCTGAACCTATGATTCAGGAGATGGAATGCAGATTCTGGTCTGGCCGTGGAACAGAAGAACAACTCTTTCCCTGTGTACATCTGTGAAAGGGTTCATAGGGATATGCTAATGCGGTCTACATGTGATTTGCAGACATTTATGGATGTATGAGAATAAGGCTTTTACTGTGGCAAGTGCTGTAGGAATATGGGGCACCAGTACCATTGCAGCATGCTATTTAGATTCAGTATGAATGCATTGTGTCTGCATCCTTCACACAAAATCAAAGCCATTCAGGGTAGGTGTTGGACTCTGGCATGGATGCATGTTCTCTCCACTCCTGTTTGTTTCTGCTATTTTCATGAAAAGGATTTCAAGGCGCATTCATGGCTGGAAGGGCATCTGGTTTGGAGGCCTAGAAGTGACAGCCCTGCTATTCGTAGATGATGTTTTGTTTTTGGTCCCATCCGTCCAGGAATCCCACCATGCACACATACTCCAGCATTGGATCCACATGAAGTGGCTGGGATGAAAATCAGCCCCTGCAAACCCAAGGCCATGGTACTTAGAAAGAAAAAGAAGTCAATTGCCTCTTTCAGGAAGCTGGAGTCATAATCAGAAGCGTGTTAATCAGTCAATCAATGTCCCCGTCACTGCTTATCATAGTGAGCTGTCTGTAATGGCTAGAATAACAAGGCTGAGAGTATAAGCGGCCAAAATGAGATTTCTGTGCAGGATTGCTGGACTCCGAGGAACATTAAAATAGAGCCGCACGTCCCTCACACTAAGAGAAGTCAGCAGAAGTGGTTCGTAAGGATGCCCACCTGGGCGGCACCCGCCTGGGCAGCACCCGCCAGAGCTGTTCTGGGTACCGTCCACTAGGCGGAGGATGCAGGGAGGAATCGAAACAAGCTACTGCTAGCGTGGATGCATTTCGGAATTCCCTCAGAACATGCTTAAGTCTGCGGCCATGGAACAGAGATCTACTCTGACCTGCTTGGCATGATGCCATCGCCATCTTCAGTAGGAAAAGCAGTGAGATAATGACAATGATGATGATGAGGAGGAGGACCTGGAGCTTAAAAACTGCGTGGGCATTTATGGTACAGTTACAAATTCAAGCCTCAAGGCCCGGTATTATATTATCATGGTATAAATTATAATACTATACTTAAATTACTCATATTAGGTAAAGTTCAAAATTCATTGCAGTAAGCAAAATCTCAATTATATACTGCGATGATTAAATGAATAAGCATTTTTTTTTGTCATTTTAAGCTCAAGCATATTAAGCTTTTGGCTGTGAAAACACATGACATCAATGCAATAAACATCATTAGCTTCCACAGAAACATTTCATTTTATTAATAGCATTAGCAATGCCTTATTTTATCCTGCTCCTCCTTTGCTTCTGTTCAAAATTCCACAAAACCCTTCACAATCACTCAGTTTGCGTATGAAAGAATTACGGATTTTAAAAAAATATGTAGAGAAAACAGTCTACAGTCTGTTACACTTAGGCAACACCAAGAAAACTTTTCAAGGGAAAAAAATATATATGTTAGTCTAATAGATTCTTTATACTGACAATGGTAAGCCTGAAATATTCGTACTGATTATTATACAGCTTACGTCATAAAAAAGTCTTTAGTAATCATTGTCACATGGACAAAAATACCTCCACCAACTGCCCCGCCCCCCTGCAGAATAACACACACCCAGAAGTATTTTTGCTTAATAACACCGCAACGTCAATGTAAGGTTGAAATTGTGGTGTTATACGTTCCATCACGTTTCCAACCATATCTGACTTGAAGGCGCGATATTCTTGAAGTCAGTTGTGATTTATCATTTAGGTGCTACAACCGCAGATCAGTACAAACGACAGATAAAACGGGCGGTCTGTGTCAACACCAGCGAATGTTTTTGAAAAATGCAGAATCTTGGATATATATGTATATATATATACTGTGGTATTACTCGTGGAAACATATGTGCACATCTTAGTGCATATTCATAAATTTATAATTGTCTGTATTATAAACGAAAAAGCCTCCTACGTAAGAAAAAAAAACGTTTTGCAT
Source organism: Brevimyrus niger (assembly GCA_015164015.2). Taxonomy (NCBI): domain Eukaryota; kingdom Metazoa; phylum Chordata; class Actinopteri; order Osteoglossiformes; family Mormyridae; genus Brevimyrus; species Brevimyrus niger. Next base: position 13,123,444 of record JAABNY020000015.1, read on the forward strand.
TGCACACGGAAAAGCCTGCTCGAACGAACTAAATTAAACACGATTTTGCCGAATTTAAGCTGCATTATCAATTTATTAAAACCATACATTGTAACATCACATGAAAATGGAAAACAAATTAAGAATTAAGAAGTAAACGTATTTTTATGGAACATTCCCTGCCGATACTACTTAAATTCTTATATTCAAATTTTCAACGCATGATATGGCTATAAATACCGATATTTATATGATAGGTACTATGATTTTGATAATTCATCTCCTTTTATGGCATCCTAACAATGTTTATTGGCTTGAATATTAATTAGGATCATCCAAAATAGTGTTTAAATTCAAAAATGAAATACCGTGCAATTAATTTATTTCAGTAAACAAGCTCGCATAACATTACCTTTGGATGTTTGTCCCTCATCCATGTCCTCTTCCATTCTGGCTTGTTTTGATTTACAGCTGATGCACAAATTTCAGCAAATCTGACAATTATAGCCTAATTGTATCTTCCTCTGGAAGCTGTGATCAGAACTGTCCCCAGATCGTAGCGTGTAGACCTACTCGTTCCCCGCGCCGCGCTCTTAGTCTGTCAACGGTGATTTCATTAAAATCACTCTTCTTCCATGAACGTGACCAGTTTTTCTTCTCAGTGCTGTCACAGTAAGACACACTGAATGAACCCCAGCGAATTTGAAGGCAGATCGCTGTTGTTTGCACGAGACCAGAGCTTGTGCAGGATTTTCTTTTTTTTGTATCAATTTTGAAACGCTAAAATACGGATTTCTGTTGCAGTGGATGCTTTTCACAAAAATCAGCTCTCTGCACTGAAAAAACAGAGGGGTGTATCTTAGAATAAAAGTGACCAAAAAAACCTATTCCCCCTCTTTCTGCTATAATGGAAAAACCCAGAGGTCTAAACCTATGCTGTGTCTGATGCTTAAAAGTAACCTCACCAACAGGCAATAAAAATATTTACAGAAAAAAGGGAAAAACAGATTTTTACACAGATTGTATGTCATACCTAGTGTGAAAAATATATATATATTTATTTTTTATACTTTCCTCCTTTTTCATCTAAACACACTATGAAGAACAGGTTACTAACTCATGGAAGTAGGTCTACATTTAGTTGATGGAGATTCAGCAGTGATCATCTCATCTTCCATGATAATATGGGAAAAATGTAACAGAGCACTAATACAACCCAAGGGCCCATGACAGAATTTAGGTAGTCGAATATTCTTTGTAAACAAGTGTCTATCTCCTGTTGTCTTTTATTGCAATAACAAAAAAAAGAAAAAATGAATTAAGCAACACATATTCTGCATATTTTGTCAATCCCAATTCATGGTCCTTCTAAAACATGTTAATTACCAAGGTAATTGTGTACATTTGCTATGAGATTGTGTTCCTCCCTTGACATCCTGGGTAATGCCCTGTGTAGAATATGGGGGCTCATCGCTCCAGGGCTGGGGGTTTGAATCCTCTGTCTGCTGTGTGCTTGTCAGTGTGTGGAGTTTGCATGTTCTCACCATGTTGCATGGGGCTCCTATAAATTCTTGGGTTTCCTCCTGTGGTCCAAAGAAATGTGGATAGGCTTACTGGTGTCTATAAATTGTGCATGTATATGATCTGACAAGGGCCTGCCATTGATTTACTCTCCTCGCCTCATGACTGGAACTCGTGACCTTCCAGACATAGGCACCGATCTCTAACACGCTGAACCACAAAAAAAAAGCATCATGGGAAAAACAAATTGAATGCCTTATTCATTCTTGTGTCTGAGGCTACCTTATTCAAGTCTGTAAGAAATCAAGTCCAGGTCAGGACCGAGTCCAACAGGGGGGCAAGGCTGAGATGAGACCCAGTCCATTATCGGAGCTGGGTAGTCAAGTCCTAGTCTAGAAAAACACAAGTCCAATTGTAGACCATGAATCTGAATTCAAACACTATAAATTGAAGTCAAATATGCAAATAATTTATTTTAAATAACCAACAACTAAGAAATAAATATTTACAACAGAAATATCTGATTTGTCACACACAAAGTTAACAGAAACAATGTCAGTGTATCCTGTAGTAATTATTAACTTCATTGCAACATGACTGTACATTTAAAATTGGTTCAGGAATCAAAGAATTTGCATATACACAAGGCTTCTTTTTTATTTAGCAAACTTTTAACAAATGTTTTGCAATTTTCTTAAAAGTGCACACTGGGTAAAGATAAACTCCACAAATAAGTGGCAGATCTACTGTGTAACACACTGCATTGATATCTATGAAGGCTGGGAGTATCCAAACTACAACATATAGTTTCAGGAAAAGTAATGCAGATGACATACAGTATTGTTTTTGACAAAACACAAATATTGTGAGCATTTTATGGCTTAAATATGCATGATAGGGGTTAAGAGTCTCGTGTTAGAAAAATTGTTGGTTTGATTCCTGCTCCCAAGATCAGATCATTCACACTACCACTGTTAATAAAATATGACAATAATTATCATTATAAGATGTCGGCAAGCTAGCTGGGTAGCTAACACTAAATTACTATGTAAGACAAATTCTGGCTGGACACTTAGCTGGTTTGCCAAACTGAGTTCACTAGCAGTGCATGTTTGTCGTAATGTTTCCTTTCCAGATGTCGGGAGAAAGTGGAATGTGCGCCAATTTCTCATTAATCACTGATTTGCGACATTTTCATTCTGCCACGTGCTTCTTTTTACTGGATGTCTTACACAGAAACTCCTTATGGTTTATGTATGCAAAGCGGATGATTTCTGACATGATATGGATGCGAGTTACAGTAACTGCATGGGTGCGTGTGAGATGTTGGTCATAAAACATTGAGGCTGCAGACATACGCTATGGACTTAGATGGACTTAGATTTCTGAGTCCGAAGTGTTTGAGTCCAAATCAAGACTATTAAAATTTCACAAGTGTACAATAAGACCAAATCCATTCATACAGTGGTAAAAAAAAAATTAGACCACTCTATATGTTTTTAAACAAATCTGCATTTGTTTAATCTACAAATTCAAGTTTAATCGTAGTTCTGCTGGCAGAAGGCTACACTGGGTAGCAGGATGCTTCCAGGTTCAAAATGTCTAAGACAGAAGTACACAAAAATAAGGTGAAGCAGGAGACACTGGGAACAGCAAGAAACCAGCCAGGGTGCGGGCAGAAGAGACTTTGTAATGCCAGAGATGACTGTTAACTTATCTGACAGTTTCTCATGAATCATAGGATGACATGAAGTGGAACAGGAAACATTAAGCGGTGTGAAGTGCATTGCTAGGACAGTTCGTACCAGACTCCTAGAAGCTGGACTGAAGTCCCATAAAGCAAGGAAGGAGCCCTTCATTCATGAGAAACAGAGAAAAACCAGGCTGCAGTTTTCAAAAATTGCTCACAGAAGGACACCCATAACTTTTTTTTTTTTCCCACAGCTGTATTTGGACTCAATTCTGTACCAGCCCCCCCCACCCCCACCCCCAAAAACACACACCATACTCCCACAGTATTGTTAGGGACATGTCTAATCTCTATATCCAAATCTACATTCTTGATTGGAGCTCATTAACAGTCTTAATTTATTTCTAGAGTCTTTAGCGTCAACCAGCATCCCAATCCAGGATTTCTGACCCAGATGTTTTCCAAGCTGCAGTTGTGGTGCCTATATCCAGTCCCGGAGAACTTATGTAGTGCTCTTCCTAGTTCTGGGAGCTCAGAGCCTTGTACCAGCCTGTACTTCGAAATCTACAATAGGATGGAAGGTTAAAGTTATGAAGAATTTTAGTCCGCCACATACATATGGCATGGAAAATGTTACCCGCAGTAGACTTCAAATACCCCACACTTTTTAGCTGCTTAACCCGTTCAGGGGAGTCTGGAGGTTGTTTTAGGGAGAACAGCGCACAAAACTGGGGTACGCCCTGGCTAAAATGTCAGTCCATCTCGGGATGCATAACAGCGTGTCTTTGGACGGTGGGAAAAAAACGGACCAATCAGAAGAAAGCTGGAGGAGCGGTGCCTTCATGGGTCACTATCTCACACCTCCAGGGTTGAGTACTTGACACTCTCTGCCGCTCGGCATGTGTAGAGTTTGCATGTTCTCCCCAGGTCACACTGCTTTCCTCCCCCAGTCCTGCGACTCACAGTTAGGCTAGTTGGCACCTCTAAGTTGCCCATAGTGTCCATCCCATCCAGGGTGGACCCCAACCTCATGCACTATGCTGCCGGGAACAGGCTCCAGGCCCTTGCAACCAAGAAAAGAATAAGGTAAGTTAGGTAATTAATGTTACTATTGAATTCAATGTTGTCGTACTTTTATTTAGGAAGGGTTGAAGGGAAATTCATAGAACTTAGCTTTACGTAGGAAAAGTGGTCTTTGTTTTTTGTGCGTAGCATAGGGAGAAACTGCTTTTTGCACGTTATAATATATTTTAATTATAGCCTGATATATAAACAACTCAAAATTAAAAAGTAAATATATGAAGTAACAGTATGAATGTAACTACATGTTTGTTCTTTTTCCCAGGCATACATTTTTGCATCATAATTAATATTGAACAGATTGTTCAACTTAACACAAAGCATTGCTGAATCTTCATGGGTACCAGGACTGTCACCATGGCAACCAATTCAGGGAGCCGCTGTTTTGCAAAAGCTGAAGGCAGTGAACCTCACAACATCACAAAATTATTATTTTTTTACACTGCCCAATAGCCATATGACCATTATCAGTGTTTGCCAAATTGTGTTGTGTAATGCAATGTGGAATCAAACCAT
>JAABNY020000015.1:13131969-13144063 GCA_015164015.2 Brevimyrus niger
TGCCCGTTGCTTCCGGGATAGGCTCCGGACCCCCCGCGACCCAGTAGGATAAGCGGTTTGGAAAATGGATGGAATATAATATAATATAAAATTTCAAGATAAATTACACCGACAAATTTTGCAGTCTGGCCTTGGATATTCCAGTGTTGGAGCTATTATCCCATTTTTCCTATAACTGAACTAATCTGTTTGTTTAAAGATTGAGAAATTGATGTAATTCTGCAAGTCAAACTAGCCATCAAATTTTACCCAAATAATCTGGAGACTATATCATACACATTAATAGCTACCAAAATACTTTATTACATGTTTATGTATCAGCTTCATAGTCATTTAGAACGAAAATTGGAGTTTATCACAGGTGAATATGTATGGTATTTCCCTATGGTAATATATTACTATAACCATTGATATTTTATATACAAACACACCTGAAAATGTAATGTCTGCTGAAACCTCACCTGGATTCTCCATTTTCTCAGCCCGCCTGTGCTGCAGATGCATGTGAATGATTGCCGTAACTTTTTGCCTGTTTTTCTCTATGCTGGGCTCAGCTATCACCTCACTCAGACGAAGGTTGCTTTTAATTGCCCTGGAGGCTGTTGCTCGGGCAACCATAGGCAGCATCTCTTGGTAACTGCGGTCAGTGAAGTCGGCTTCAGGATCCTGGAAACTTTTAATTCTGAAGGGGAAGGTGCAGAGAGATAGGAATAAAACTTTTTTTAATTCAAATTCAACACAGATATTCCCGGTTCACGGACCTTGATGGTAAACACCTACCTTCTGTTTGTCAGAAGAACGTAAATCTGCTGGATCAAAATCTCAGCTGCTCTCGGTTTACAGTGAATGGTCCCCTCAATCACGTCCCTTGGCAGCCTCATGCCCAGTTTTTGTAGTGACTTCAAAAATTTTGGAAATTTAAAAATGGATTTCAATGCAATCAGAGAAATGATTTCTGACTAGACAATTCTGTTTTGTAGCAAAACATAATTGTGAATCTGCTCTACAAAAGCTCACCCTAAAACCTTGTAATAATAAACAAATAGTTGGCTTTTTGGTAAAAATGGGAATAACAGTAAGATTGGTAAAAAAAAAAAAAAAAAAAAACTTATCCTCTTTAAAATTAAATTTACGTTATTCTAGCTAAACTAATGTCAGTTCCACTCTGGATTTCTGTCAGATTATTAATATTATTATTGTTGTTGTTGTTGTCTTTCATCATTTATTTGTGTTGTTTTATTGTTAGCAGGGCTCAAAACACCATGGTGAATTCTGACGGACATTGCTTTTTTTTACCACGCATATTGTATTTATAATGTTTTTGAAACGGATACCTGTTCTCTGACATAATCATGGCACTCTATGCAGAATCTAATTAACTTTCTGTTGTTTTGTACTTGTTTAGATTCTTACCTTTTCGATCTGAGTCCAGTTGCTTGTTTTGGTGGGGAGAGAGGCCCCATTGTCATAGGAATGGTTTTGGAAATCGTAGGGGTAGTAGCAGGAAAATACCTCTGCCACGAGGTAACCATTGGAAAAGTCTCTAGTAAAATTCGTTATGAAAAATTGAACGTTATGTACGTAATCCAAGAATTAGCTTAAATGCACAAGAAACGCACCCCACCGTCGAAAATGCATATGAAGAAATAATTATCAGGTACGACCATTAGGGACGATACACACGAATGAACGTTAAGGGTATTACTTAATCAACTAAATCAAAAACAAATGTGCAATTTAAACTTGGCATTTAAAAAAAATCTGTTTATTAAAGAAATTAAGAGAACAAATGACTTATGATCGCGCTGCACAGTGTGCACTCTTACCTGCGGATATTTCTCGGGGTAAAAGATAAGTCGAGGCTCTGGAGCCACTTGAGGACTTCCCTGGGCACTCCTGCCCTGTTAGGCGAGTGTGCGTAGGCCATAGTAAACACAGGGGGAGGTAAAAGTACAAAAAGAATCTCATATAAGGGGAAATTCAGCGGCCATTGCCAGCGATCGGAGTTAGCGCAACCTCTTGAAAATAGCAGTTTAGGCGGCAATGACGAAGGAAGCCTAGCGAGGTGGTTTCATTGTTTATGATTCCATGGTAACAGCTGCTCCGGCGTAAAGTCGTCGTAACGTTAAACGTTAAAGATACGCAAACTCATAAATCAGCATAATAAAAATAAATTAAAACAGAATGACCCTTTAAATAATCTAAAGGGTAAAAAGTAATGTCCGTGACATTCTGTCATATCTTTAAATGGGTACCTATTGCTGTTTTAATAATTAATATTTATTTCTGTACGGCCTATTTTAGTCAACTTTAATCAACTGTAAATTTTCTGAGGACAAGAGACAATACCATATTTAATATCATACCATGTTTAAATGATACCATATTTAATACCATACCATGTTCAAATACCATATTACGTACTGAATTAAATTCACTGAATAACACTGAGTATCGCTATTTCTAATAATACCCCTTAATCACACAAATAAACCTGTTTTTATTATCATTTTTCCACATTATTGCAAATACCAAATAATACATTTGAGCTTTACTGAATTCTTCTACGAAAGCACACGCAGTCTGCATACAGTATGTTTTGGTGTATCTGTGTCAACAGCAGGAAATGCCAGACTTTCTATTGATACTGTAAGAATTTCTTCAGGACGCTGGGGAGATGGAGCTGAGGGATGAGCGAGAGCCTGGAGCGTCCCATGCAGTCTCTGATGCTGAGGCGGCACAGCTGACTCAGGGGGCGGGGCATAGCTACAGGGGAACGGACAGGCGTGTCACTAACCTCTCTCTGCTGAGGGCCATATTGCCGTATCTACAAGTGGCCAAACTTGTGGAAACACCTAGTACTTTTGGGATTACACTTTAGAAATTACTACACAAATGTTGGTGGTAGTGATTACAAACAATAAAAGAATGTTTACAAATATCATACATTGGATGATTAAATAAGTAACTGGAGCAATAGTTGAGTAAAGTTCTCTGCAATCTTGCAAAATTGGAAGTGTTTGCACAATTTTTGCCACTAGTGCAGCTTTGGCTGGCCCCTTATATATGGTCTTTGGAAATGCTTTCTAGTTTTACCAATTTACATAAAAAAATCATCTCATGTTGAGAAACCTTGATGCAGCCAGGAAACAGCAAACTTGAAGGAAACAGGAGCAAAAGCACTTTATATCATTATAACAATTTATGCTGTGGTGGTCATTTCGGTAATTAGTGTAGTTTCCACCAGTGCTTATCATGTGCAGACAATGATTCACCTTCATAAAGCAGGAGGAAACCTTCAGCTAAACTGCTTGGGGGAGCCACCTCCACTGGCCTCTTCATCTCGTGGTTCTTTGCATTTACGTCGGCCCCGAACGCCAGCAATTCTTTCACAATCTCGGTGCAATCTTCTTGAGCAGCGGCGTGTAAAGGAGTCTCGAGAAATCTACCTTTATGCACACTTGCCCCTATCAGAGAGGGAGGAAATGTTTGCCATTTATAAATTCACCAAGCAGTGGTCACACAGTAAGCTCAAGTGAATTCCCACTCTTATGATAACAATGGTGGCAGCTTCTCAAGCACACAGCAGAAGGTACACAGAAGCGTGGCTGTACCATCTGGAGCATGCCCTAAAGCATGCCGCCTTCACGTGCTCTTCTGGGTCTTAGATGCTCCCTGTAAATTTTTGTTTTTCATTAAATCTTACAGGAATTCAAGTGTTTGTTTGAGTATGCATACCTGCTGTAACTAGATAGAAAAATGCCACTAAACCCAACAGATTAGTGTAGTCCAGATCAAGCCCGTAGCAAGAAACTATTTATGTGGAGTCTGGCAAAACTTTTATTATTATTATTTATTCTTCCCACACAAAATTACAACTAAATATGTTTTTTTAAGCATTTAAACACAAAATGAACAGGATAAAACAAGAAGAGCATTTTTTTTCTTAATGGCTTCCAAAACGATAAAGATCTTATCTCAACATTCTCAACATGTGATCAGCTGCTTCTGATTGTTGTCATTAGTCCTCTGTATTAAGTCCACGTTTCTTTGTTTCCCCAGTCCAGTCATTGGGTGCGTTCGACTTGCTTACAGTGCTGGCTTAAAGACACGCATTCTGATCCTGACGCAATGCAATTATGGTTAGATGCATTGCAACCTCTCACCCGGTTGCACAAACTGGAACCACCTCCGTGACGACACACCTTTGCCCTTATTGGCTAAAGAGTTTAGTTACACGAATGGCGCTTGTATCCCAGGCAGTTTGGAATCCAATGCATAATCTTTTATTTCTCCCAAATATCCCGTAAAGCAGTGAGAACTGGTTTTTAAGTTAATTTACCTGGTAAAATAAAGATTAAATAAATGACATAAATGGCAAGTAAGTTAGTGGTTTATTTATTGTTAGTTACTATAATATATATATATATATACATACATACACACACACACACACACACACACACATTTATTTTTTTATATATCTATTTATTAACCCACCTATATCTCCCAGTGTCTGGCACCAACCACCAAAGCAAATTTCTTGTATGTGTAAACGTTTGCAATAAAAACTCTATCCTGATTCTGATTTCACTACCTGGCTACATGCCTGGTTTACATACTGTATAGTTATCCCAATATTTTATATTAATATACAAAAGTCCATTGCACTTTGTATACTTTATTCAGTTCACATTCACATTCTTTGTTACAGATATTACCTGGTACACTGGTTTCCCCCGCAATCCGAAAGCAGTATGTTTCTGTGAAACCTTTCATGTCAGGGTCAGCACCTATTTCTCCAAGTCTTCAGTGTGTTTTCTCAGCTCCCCTAATGGCTGCTTGGCTCAATGAGCTGAGCGTGTGATTACCTATTAACCCCTCTATTGTGTGTTTGAATTCTACCTCCTCTGTTTTTGTATTTTATTTCATTGGTTTTCCTAGTTCCTGTGATTTTGTGGTTTGTTTAGTGTTTTGGTTTCTTGCTTTGTGCCTTGGTTGTGTTTTACCTTGTTTCCCTGTTTAGTTTCTGATTTCCCTGAGTTAATCAGTTCCACCTGTTGCCTGTTCTTGTGCCGGCCCTTGTGCATTTACTTGATTGCTCATTGCCCTGTACCCTCCCAGATTGGTTAATTGTGTGTCCCACTCCTGCTGTCATTATCCGTTTTAGTTTCTGTATTAATGTATGTACAGTGTCATTTCATTTACTAGAATCAATATATCGTCGTGTGTCACGTAATAACAGAGACACATTCTAAGAAATGTGTCGTTAGGTGATTTCGTTGTCGTGAGAACATCATAGAGTGTACTTACACAAACCTAGACGGTATTTTCCAATACACACCTAAGCTACATGGTATAACCTAAAGAACAATAAAAAGTACAGTATAGTAAATAAACAACTATGTTGCTGATTTATGTATAATTATCACGTATTATATACTGTACATAAGTGTGTGCGCTATACTTTTACAGTATACAGCTGGCAGTGCAGTAGGTTTATCTAAAGCAGCACAAACACAAGTAATGCGTTGCGCTTCATCATCTATTATCATCACAATTATCAGTATAGGCAATAAAAAAATCAGTTCCATTATAATATTACAGAACCACTTCTGAATATCCAATCATTGACCAAAACTTTATGTGACGCGTGATTGTACTGTATATCTGTAATTGGCTTGCTAATAAACAAACGCTAAATGCTATTTTCGCTTGTCTCCTTTCTTCGTAAAAGCGAAATCCCCTTCAGATTTCTTTCATATTACAAAATGTAGCGCTAACAGCTTTTTCGTAAAAAGCAAGCGATGTATTACTTGTCAGTGCAAATGGCCTCACCTCCGTTTAGCAGTAGTCTGGCACACTGCAGCTCTTTGCAGACGCAAGCGATGTACAGCGCAGTCCCCATGTGAGGAATGTTGTAGTCAACATCGGCACCCCACGCTATAAGCACCTCTAAAGCTGCATGACAGCCTGGGGTTGAAAGCATTTCATACAGGTATGTGAGATTTCTTTCAGGTCTTGAGTTCATGTCATGAATATTCTTCTCCGGTAGTTTGGTAGTATCAATAAGCAACAAGTTGTTCCATTCATGTTATATAGTATTTAGCACAAAATAAAAGTGATAGATAAAACATAAAAAAGACAATGTTAACAGAATTGACTGAATTGCTGTTTGAATTTAATTTAGTTGGGAGTATGGACTACCTTTACTGGCCGCTACATGAATCGGTGAAGGTTGGAACAAACCGACTTGGAATTTTGCGCCATTTTGTAGCAGTACCTCAGCACACCTCACACTGTCTGATGAGCAGGCATTGTACAGTGGTGTCACGCCGTCAATGCTGGTCACATTGACCTGAGGAATGAACACACGGTGCGGTTCATGACGCAGTGACGTTCTTCGTAATACTATCATATTTGTGGCTGCATCTCCTAAGCCTGATTTTTTCCCGTTTTTGAATCTCATATCATGAAAGCTTTGATGGAGATTCTATATAAAACCATACTTTAAACTATTACTCTACTCTGGCAGCCCTGCCCATTAATCACCCAGTAATTACTAATGCTCAGTTTAATTTGGCACACGACCGCTAACTATATGTCTGTTGACTCGTGTCACATCTTGAATCGGGAGACAAATTACAGTTTAATAAGTGATGATCTATGCTCTCTTAACAATATTCCATGGTTAAACAATTAAATAGGCTATTACTAAAAGGGCTCATTATTTTTAAAATAGTAACTGAAATTGAAAGGTTTTCATTTCAAAATCAATCAAATTACGTTGTTTGATGTGTTGATCTGTTTTTGGACTCATTTCTTTGAAATGTGAAAATAAGCTGCCACATCATGGAAAAGTACTTTGGATTCACCTTTGCCAGTGCTTTCTGTGCCATGGGAGTAATTCATATAGTTTATATAGAGTGTGTGGCACATTATCATGTAATTACTCAACTGATTATAAATTCAAAGTATCCAACACATAAACATGGCTTTTATTTGGGTATTCTTTACTGACCACAGTATGTTCTTGTAATAAAAATATTAGTATATATGAATTTTTATGCTTAGTCACTTTTTTGTTTAACATAAAAAGCATAACAGCAATCAGGTGACGCATAGTCTAGTGTCGTCTTTGTCAGCTGATATTTGCAGCAGTAAGCTTTTTCATATGGAAAAACACCTGCCCCCAGTCTCTGTCACTAGCCAGTAAATGCCTTTCTGTGGCCGCAGAAACACATCACAATTCCTTGACATCTCCACGGTGGTGGAAATTGAATATAAACACACTTTGTTATATTTTTAAGCACATATATTATTTACGTCGTGCAGAACTTACATTGGCGCCTGCCTCGATAAGCGCTCTGGCGCAGGCAACGTGATCACTAAGGCTGGCCTCGTGTAGAGGGCTCACGTGGTCGATGGTGAGCACATTCACGTTACAGCCCTACGGCGACATGAAGTACACATATTTCAGTTTATACAGGATGAAAGGCATACATATTCTTCCTTAAAAATCAAGTGTTAAAAATTCAACGTCGTCTCAGATGCCAGCTTGATAGGACACTGCTCTCTCCCAGCCCACCTGAGAGATGAGTTTCCTGACAGTCAGGAGGCGGCCCTGGGATGCAGCCTCATGTAGAGGGGACCGGTCGGCCCATGACCCTGTCACACAAATGACACCCTTAGTCTTTTCTGAAGAACGTAATGATGGAACGTTCTGAGAAGGGGCATTGGCGTTATGGTTTTAAGATACCGCGACATTACAGAATTCTGCAGCCCAGTCAATAAAGTTTGGTTACTATACTTATTATTGTAAAATATTCATCTTAAGTTCTGAAAAATATTTCTGTAATTTTTCTCTTTGACATAGCCTTTTTTCAGTAATTATATAGTGGAAAATGCTTAAATACAAACATGGCAGCATCCCAACTGTGATATTTTTGTTTCATCCAATATATAACCAGTAAAGGGCAGGAAAAACAATGGTTGTGATATTTGTTACCTGGTATAAACAGTGTTTGTGACTTCAGTAATGGGTGGGTGACTCAGATTCCAGTAGAACAGTGCGATTTACACACCTTGGTTAATGTCCAGAATAACTGCTGAGGCATTCCAGACATTCAGATCATCATCCTCAACATCATCTCCCTGTACACCCTTCATCTATAAGACTGACGATAAACCAAAGAGCTGAAAACCCTCATAAGGATAAATATCCTTTTGTAGCTATTTTGGTTGAATATCAACTGTTGATTGTTTTTGTTTAAGATTGTTACTTTATATAATTGACACATGGGGACTGAACAGCATTTTCAGTGTTGTGTGAAACTTGACATGCACCCAGGGGTAGCTGGAGTGTCTCTCATTGCCGATTTCTTGTGACCTGATATAAAACCAAGAAAAAAATGATAGCCTGTAGTATCATTTGGTGCTGATTTGCAGCCAATTAATCTGAGTCAGCATTTTTTTCTCCCTTATGTCAGCAAGCAGAACAAATATGCTAGAATAACTTGCTTACCACATACTCTATTGACTTCCTCTGAAGACCACACATGTCTATATTTTTTTTTTAAAAAAGCTTATTTTACACAGCTTCTGTCTAAGTATTAGAATCGGAGATGCAGAATGTCAACATCTTTCTTAAATTTTGCCATATGGGTAAAACATTTTCATAACATTTTTAAAAGTACATCAATGTGTGAACTGCAACATTTTTAAGGGCTCACATTACAATATTTCCTAAGGTGTCATGTTTTCTGCACACTGCTTAAATAAAACATTGAACCACACATTCGGGATGACCACGGTAAACTCAACAGACGTTTACACTGTTTCATCTTCCCTGTACTACCCAAACCCAGAATAACATATTTATGTGCTCACTGCCACTGTGTTATTCTGCATTACACAATAAATATTTCATATGTTTACCTGTGTACAACAGTGCAAACCAACACAGCCCTAGTGATTACAAGGAAATACCTTAAAAACTAAGCAAAACATTTTACATATGTATGGGTACTATTTTCTGTATTTTTAAGAAATGAGATCCAACACCACAGCAGGGAAACTCAAATTATCGTAGGTTTGTAATACTGACCTTGACTATCTAAGTATCCCAGCAAGATCAGATGAGGGAAAACACTGTGCCCTTTTCCTGTGTTTTCTGAGTGCTTGTTTTCTGCAGACGGGACTTTCATCAACTGATTCTTACCCTTGGCAGCATATGCTCATTCCAAGCTGTTTGCTGATTGGCCGGTTTCCTGTTGCTGCTGAAGTGATCTGCGGCTGATTACTACACAGCTATGATGGAAGAGCTGAATATTAAATGCCAAGCAGAGCCGCTACTGGGGAGAGGGAAGAATGTGACCCTGTCCTATTTATAATACTGGTTAAGAAACACCTTAACTTTACCGTGACTCATAACAGTGTGACCCAGGAAAGAACACTTACTTTAAAAAGTCTGGGGTACTATGTATCCATTTACAAAATAAAACGTGCAACCAGATTGATTTTAAACGGCGTAAAAAGCTTTACTTTTTTTTGTCAAATTGTCAAGACAACGCGTAACCAAAAATAATGTTGCATTCATAATGGTGCTGGTAATCATATCATAAAACGCTGTTGTATGTATGTTGGCATACATTTAATATATATTTATATAGCTTGAGTCTTCTGTAGAGAGGTGCTTGTTGCGTACGTACATTTTAAACAAATTTTCAAGCAGTATTTTCTCACTACACCATGTTTAGTTTTGTGTATTTTTTCCACAACCATTGCTTTTCTCTTAATCGTGTTGCACATATACATGTATTTATACAAAAATAAACCATGGGTAGATTATTACAAGTAAAATATAGCATATTTGGCGTATGTCCACAAGACAATTCTAATCTACAACGTAAGACCTTTTCACGTGAAAATGCAAATATTTAAGCAATTTCCAAATTATATTTAAATGCCGATGCATCAAGAAATGCTTAAGTAAAATTAGGTTTCATTTCTGCATCAAAGCATTTGTATACAATATAGGCTATATCATTTGTAGATTGAGTTTCCCTTTCGTGGGTTCTGCAAAGGGCAAGCACATAAATTTTCTTAAGATTTTAAAGATCTATTTTTCCAGCTTTATACGTATGGAGGAATGCAAATCACATGCAGGAAACTACTCTACAGGACTCGTATGCAGAATTCCGTAGGTGAGAGTAACTTACGTGGAAAGTGAGTTACATTGTACTTACTGTGCCTCTGGCCCACGTCATAGAACTCAGCAGAAACCCGCGCTGCTTCCTTTCGGTTACCTTTAATAACGTAGAAGTACGTGAGGATATTCAGCGTTATTTTGACGAAGAGTTTACAGCAGAAGAGAGCAAGTATCGTTAGGTAAACATTGGACAATTGTGCAGCAAAAGGCCGGCTACTGTCCGGGAATTTAGTCACGGATCTCGTCATTTGTCCCATGAAAATACGACGGGCGTCGTGTGTGACCCTGCTGACGTCTCTGTAACAGCTGGGACTTAACTGCAGCACGGTTTAGTTCCGCGTCTCTGCATGGACGTCGTCATAGACAAAGACGAACAATTATACACTATATCGTTATTGTTTTGGACAAATTATGATTGAACGGAACCTAAATGTAGTGTTTTGTTTAAATAACAAAAAAGTAGTTTTTTTTAATCATATCTTATTCCATATTTCCTGCAGTTTCCAAAGAATAATGTCAAAATAATACAAGAGTTATGGAGAAATTTATCAGTGTTGCCTTTGCTTAATATGATTGTTAAAGGGCATACTGGTTATTAAAATTAAAAAGTATGTAAAGTATATTAACATTATCAGTTGGAAATTGATAGTTCAATATATGTTATTTGGCAAATAAATATTTCTAATACTACGTCAAATTTCACGAATGATACTCGTGTTTGGCAGGCCTCAATACGTTCAACACAACTCTGGCTAAATCACATTTCATGACTAACGTACACCATTCCTCTAAACCATATAAAACTGACATTACATATTTGTGTGGCGGAACGGGAGCGCAGGCGGATGATGCCTCATTCGAGCAGAAAGCCGCAGCCACTTTTCATATGCCTGCCTCGTGTTTTTTGTGACTGTAACAGTAGAGGGCAGTCTTGGTCCAACATTGACGTAAAAGAAAGTGTTGGTCGTATACTTCACGAACTAATTGCTACTGTAGACCTATATTGTGAAGATAGTTCAAATAGTTAGGTTAAAAAAACGGTTCATATTCAACTTTATATTACAACCCGTGAATCATAATTCTGGCCCATAATATATTGTAAACTTTACTTGTCTACTCTTTATTTAAATAGTAATCTTTTTTTTTTAACTTGGTAGCGATGTTATTTGTTGATGTAGTAGCTATATTCTCATCTTAACATTTCAGGAATATTTAACCAAACCAAATAAATGTGGAGGCAACCAAACGACAAAGGCGTCAAAGCCTGTTACAGTTAGATATATTGTGCTGAAGCACGGTCAGACAGGTGGCAGGGGGAAACTGCAATGGGGTGTATGTGATATGTGAGACTCTACTCAAGAAATCATTTTAAAAAGCCAACAGTCACGTAGAAGGAAGAAAAGCCGCAGTTGTGCACCAGAAGGTACTTTTGAATGAAGCACTTAAATTGAAGTGCTCCAGTAAAACATCAAGCTGCAATAGGGTTAGGCCTGTCAGTCAATTCTGAAACCATAGGTTATGCAGCAATATAATAAACTAATCATCTCTTATATACCCAAACCCAGACCAAGATGATATAACTGTTTTCTGGTTTAACATTTATACTGTCAGTGCTAACTTTTCCACCTCAATTTCTTTTAATTAAGGTTCACAAGTTGTCTATGTTGTTATTTAAGTACAAATGAAAATATTATAACACCAAGACATGTGTAACGTTCCGGTGTGAGCGTAGTGAAACAAGGAAGCCAGGAATCCAAGGCAAGGGATAACGAAGGGGTTTAATCCGAAACGATGACACGCAGGGTATTCACACACAGTACGGTAGACTACGAGAATGACGGATCTGGGGAAGACTGACTGAGACACAGACTAAATACAAAACAC
>JAABNY020000015.1:13144163-13162684 GCA_015164015.2 Brevimyrus niger
TTACAATCAGGGTAAAACAGGAGGTAACGATGGGGGCGTGGCACACAATCAGGATCGTTGGAAGCGGGACGTCACAACATGAGTTGCTGGAACTATCTTTTCTGCAATGATATAGCTGTTTTGTGGTTGTATTCTTGATGTATTGGTGATTTTGAGTCTTGCTTTAAAAAGTTAAAGCCGTCCTTGACATATGGTTTGATATACCTCCCTACATCACACAGTGCTGACATTTACAACGAACACTAAGTTTTCTAACTTTGATGTTACCAAGAGTGCTTAGATCTTTTTGGAAAACTTACTCAAAAAATAATACAAAGTCCTTGCAATCATTGCAATATTTTTTTTCTAGAAGAAAATTTCATATTTGCCTTGACTTGATTTAAATTAATGAAAAGAGAGTTTAATGGAGAGAGATCCGTTATTTACAGGTGTCTCTGGTAAGGAAATACAGGAATATTCATGAACTGCAGTTTCTCACATTTCCATTACCTTAGGCCATGATTGGCCTTTCTAGCTTATGCAGTACCACTGGCTATAAATATCTACAGTACCCTTATCCTCTGGTTGACTTTGTGGAAACCAACCACAACTCTGCAGAGTAGGGTGCAAAACATATAATCCAATAGCTACATTATATGTGTGATGACTACATACTCTTATCATACTGTTATCTCACATGGATATAAATAACAGTGTTATTTTCATTACATATATTTCCTTTCGATACTTAAAATAATATCAGCTGGGGAACTGTAACCATGACAGAATTTTTTACAAACTGGTACTAATTAAGGTCCACTTTACAGACGGGGTATATTTGAGCTGATGTCTTTTTTCTTGCTTTGTGAGGTGCTCATGTTTAAAATGGCTCTATTCTTTCCCCATTAGGTAGGCATAGCTGCAGCAGAGAAGGCCTGCTATAAATATGCAGATGCTACCAGAGAGGATCAGTCCGTTTGCCCATTACAGACTCCATTGTGGGTGAATGTGGCCCCTCTGCCCCAGCGCCTGTCTCAGGTTTAAGGAGCTATCGCTCATATAGCAACAATTCAGTTAATCCAGACTTATCCATCCATCCATCTATAACCAGGAGACGGCCATTGCAGAGCCTCAGTAAGCATTATGGAACCTCGAGCCATTCCCAAGAAGCAGAGGGCACAAGACAGGGAGTGGCCTGGATGGAATATATATACTCTAGAGTTATTCAGTACTCTAAAGTATTCAAGTATTCATACTGTAATACTCTAAGGTATTTGTTTGATTCTAAAAGTTTTATTTAGTTTAGAGAGACATCAAAGCAATGCTTTTCTCTATATATGTATATGTGTGTGTGTGTGCGTGTGTGTGTCTGTGTGTCTGTGTGTGTGTAATTATGTGACCTCTTTGAAAAAGTAGCTGAAAGGCTATAGGTCAAGTTCACACTGCAGGGAAGCCAAATGGCTACAACTTATTGTCAACAGCTGTATTTGTGACATTTCCTTGCATATTATCAAAACCCTGGATGATGTAACATGCCGAGAAATCATGAGAAACCCACAGCAAGCATGTGATAATATCAGTCATTTACTTGTATAATGAGTGCAAAATACAAAACTAATACCATTTGATTCTCTTTCTGACATAAAATAAAGCAGGGTTACACTTGCAATTTTACCAAGTGGACAATAAAATGACAAACATCTTAGTTAAGGGGCGTATTCTATGTCTTCTATTATTTTTATTTTTATTATTTTTATTGTTTGTATTATAACTAGTGGTAGTGGTAATGAATGGGTTTCCTTGCAATCATTTCTGAAGTAATTTTAATGTATCATTGTATGAAAATTCTGTACAGGCAAGCTATACATAATACATAATTATGTGTTAAAGGCACTGTAAAAATAACACTGTTTTATACATATGCAAAATGAGATAAATAAATTACAGGAAAAGAATAAACAACTAATCATCTTTTTTGGGTACACCTTTTGCACTTTCAGCATCCAGAAAAGTTCAAATAAATAACAAGTGAGCTGCAATGTTGCTGACAATGTATATATAGGCTTAGTCCAAATTATTATGTAATTATCATGTAAAGCTCTATGTTCGATAATTTATTTCATTTTATAGACTTACACAGGTGAAAACCAGTGCAAACGGAGGAAACCGATGTAGTTCCTTCACCAGGTCTTAAGTGTGATTCGACCCACTCCCCCACCCCCCGATTTGCGACGCAGCGCTGAATTATTAACTACAATGCGGGATGACCGTACTTTCAGGAACTAGTGTACAGGTGGAAGCGTAAAGTTTTATACCCACCAAACACTTCCACACAACAGAACTCTCAACCGCCTACGGGATACATGATAGTTAGGTATCAATAGATTCGCAATTTCAATTAATAGAAAAAAACATGACAACGCAACAAAATAATCTGTAGTCATGTGACTATCAGGCGAAAAGTGGTTGGCTGATACGCAAGCGCAATGCGCTTGCCTGTCGTGGCGGGTGTTTTGTAAGCGGATACTTCCTGGTGGCGCTGATGCAGTAGTGACATCTGACTAGTTTGTGGTAACTAAAGTGATCAAGTTAGTAAATTGCAATGGTCGAGGGACCGGGGTGCACGTTACATGGAGACAGCATCCGATCGAGAGTACAAAAAGGACAAAAAGTTCAAGAAATTACTGGAAATGCGAAAGAAATCCTATCAGTAAGCGGGGTTGACATGAATTTCTATGGTTACAGATACTATCTGTATAATTTGTGTTAGCAAGATAACCGCTTTGTTTATTGCAGCTTCTCTAATTGCAAACGAGCACGGTCTTTGTATTAATGCAGAAAATATGAGTCAAATAAACCAAAGTTATTTTACGTAAATGCAAGAAATACGTAAGAGTATGGTGTACCTACTAGACGGCTCCGCTTGACCATAAATAAAGCTGATCTGGAGAAGCCGCTGTCCTATGAGGAGTGAAAGCCCATAACCGGTACCCCTGCATTTCTATTTCAGGGAGACGTTTCTCACGCAGTGTCCTTCCGAGTCTTCGGCGGCTGTCAGTACGTCGGCGTGGATACCCTCGGAAAAGAGCTTTTCTTGTATTTTGGTCTACGTGCTCTACGGTATTCAATTGATCCCAAACGTTTTATTTACTTTATAGAGTCATCAAAGCAAAGAGAATAAACTCTCAATCTCGTTGTTACGTTAAAGGCACTCCAGTGTTTAATGTAATATTGTGAGGTCGTTCACATTTATCAATGATATAAAACTGTGCTGCCTTTTAAACCTTTTTACCCCCAACCTCTCATGCATTATAAAACCGTCTTTGTTCAAGTACACTTTAAATCCTGAAAATACATTAGTGTTATTGTTGATAATTCTACTAGTTTTACAATATAGATGTATAATTAGGCCATTGGTACATTAATAAGTAAGGCTAACAGTGTGTAGTGTCACTGCGATTATCACTCTCCGATCGCCCTGTCTTGCTCCAGAGTTCATTTTGGGATGAATGGTTCCTTGAGGATCAACCCCAGTGACAGGAAGGACAGGACCGGGAGGCTGCCCGCCCTGCAGATCAGTCTCACCAATGACCTTCTCTGCTTTTTTGACACCACCGTGCAAATCAGGTGGCCATTTTTACACCCAAACCAAATCGCACAGAAGTTTGAATTATTTTTTAAAAGCTTGCAGTGCCGAAGTCAAAATGGCAGCAGTACTATTAGGAGTATTCTTTTCTGTATTTTAATCAAGACAGTTAAAATGCCGTTAATATACTAGTATTTTAACATATTGGGTTCTTTTTTTCTCTGCATACCCAATACAGAACACAGAGTAAATTAGTAATTATTGCCAGAAAACTAACTCGAACTGATTATACAAGGGTGACCATATTTCGTCTTTTTCCCAAACCTCTCCTCTTTTTTTGTGACCTAAAATGCCTGAAATGTCCAGGATTTCACTTTGTTTAATGTTGATGTTTGTTTTCTACGATCAGAAAACTTTCTTTGATGTCTGTCTTTGCATACTGCCCTTGTTTTCTTTTTCGCAAAGCAAAATATGTTCACCCTCAGAGGTGAAACGTTCAAATCCAGAACAGGATTTTGTTTCAGCCAAGCAGTTTAGTACTTTATGACTGTGACTTTTTATGTTCAACTGGGTGGTTGAAACAAAACTTTGGTCTGGACTTGTATTTTCTGGACTTGAACTTTCCACCTCTGTTCACCCTGGATAATACAGTTTAAATTGACATGTTGCTGTTATGTGTTCTTTTAGCCAATCCAGCAATCGACCATGAATAACTACCTATGCTCTCTGCGTATTAATTCTGATTACAGGCTCGCGGATGAATGTAAACAGAGAGTGAGGACCATGGAGAGCCTAGACGTTTGTTCCCCCAAGTTTAGTTTCTCCAGAGCAGTGGAGGTGTTGGCGAGTCAGAGTGATCGCATGCTCTGCGATGTTCTGTTAGACCAGACTGTCCTCCCTGGTGTGGGAAACATTATAAAAACCGAGGCCTTATTCAACAGTGGTCTTCACCCCGGCAATAAGGTACCTGTTATGAAGTGTTTCAGACACATATTAACCCCTGCGGTCAGTGGAATTGGCCGTATTCTTTTAACGTCATTTTCACGTAAAAGCAACAAGATATTCTGTGAATTACAACTGCAAGTAATATCTGTCCGCAATTGTTTTGTATTTATGCGTTATCCATATCTTTGTTGCAGGTAATTAGAATAGCATTAAAGGTTCAAGTTCAAATAGCTGTAATTCTAAGTGCCAGAACCCCACCATATTAACCGTAAATTAAAATATGTGACGTTTTCTCAGGTCAGCCGGTTGACAGATGGTCAGATCCGCCATCTGGTGAAGATGACTCGTGATTTTAGTCTGCTTTTTTACAAGGTACACAGCTTCACAAGTGACATGAAGTTCATTAAGCCAGGCACACAGAGTCCATTGCTATGCCCAAAAGGCGCTTGCAAAAAAACATGCTCATATTGTTTTTATTTCCATAAAATTATGATTAGAGATTTAATTTAGCATTTTTTTATCACCTCTACATTTTTATTGCGGAATATGATGCACTGGGCTGAATGCCAGGGGCTAATTTCACTTTATTTTAATATAGTGAGATGTGCAAAGTCATTTGCAGTAGAAGGAAAATCGTGTTCTTGAGCTGACAGCAAAATTTTGTCCCAATGCATCTTCAGTACAGCATGACAGCCTGAATATTGTTCATATGTGACATATGAAAATTGTAAATTCCACATCAGATGATCTGTTCTAAAAACATAAAGTACTGTACTGTGTCGGTGTTTTTTTCCTTAATGAATAGCATAAATGCTTCCAGTATGTGACAAAACCTCATATAAATGAAATCCAAAAGTGTGGCCATCTTTGCCATTACCGAATTCCAGTTATTTGCCTTGACATTATAATATCCATTTGCAAACAGCTGTGGAAGAGAAGATTATAAAAGAACGCTGTGTGATTTACTAAGTAGGAGAGTCATTTAAATGTGTGTATTCCCTACAGAACAACAATGGTATGACTGTACCCATCAGGTTTCTGCTTTGGCCAGATAAAACTATATTTTAATTGACTGTACCTAATTAGTGCATTTGCCTTATTACAGCAAAATGAGATTAATTTCATTTACTAATTCACTTTTTCTTTCTTTCCAGTGCAATAAATCTGGATCCCCGCTTCATAAACATTATAAGGTATACAAACAGCCTCAGTGTGGTCAGTGTATGGCAAAGATCACCGTCTGTCGCCTTGGAGAAAATGGAAGGATGACATATTTCTGTCACAACTGTCAAAACGGGGCTCCCAGCCGGGTTAATGTCAGGTAAAAACACTGCAGTCGCTTTTCTCTCCCTTATGTTATATACATTTTATTAAGGCAGTATTTAGGTGGGATTTAAGGCTTATCTAACACGCTGCTTTGGGCCTTTTTCCTTTGTGTAACGGGTGGGGTTTGTCCAGACCTAGAAACTCATCCCCCATATGCAGATGAGGGAGACTGAAAGTGGGAGATCATGACTGAGAATGTGCTGTCAGGCTCTCCGCGCAGGATGCGCGCATTACCGGCCTCCTGTTTTTGTTGAGAGAGGCTTAAACAGGGTTTGATCGCAAAGCCCGGATTGCTTCGCTGGGCTGTTTTTAGAATTTTAATTTAACTCGTTGCAAAATTCAGCAAAGCTGCCTCTGCTGTTTGTTTGCCATGTAAACCTAATGGCGCGCCGAATAAAAATTTAATATTTTTTTTGCTGAGAAAATACTTCGACGGGCCACGCGGAGTAGACGATCTGCATTCTGGAGCGCATTGCAGACTTATTTTATTGATGGGGGGGACTTTGGATTTCGGGACGTGCTGTCGTTAAACGTCGACATGCTGGGTTTTTTCAGCAGGAAAACACGTGGCCAACGTTATTGCTTTGCGAGGTTGTCAGCCCGACGTATCGTGACTATTGCACGTCTCTAAAGCGAACTTCCGTGCAGGAATTCTTTAATGGGCTGGGTTTCCGAAGCAGGCCCGGAATGCAGTGACCACGTGGCCCCGATAGACGAGCAGTGGACATGTGAGCTCTGCACGCTGGAAAACGCGGCCAGTGGGGAGTCGTGCGCGGCCTGCCTGTCACCCCGACCCCAACGTGAGTGTCGCTAAGCTTCTCCGTGACTTCATCACGCAACCCTGGCTGCCAGGTGCCTCTCATACACTGAAACTCCAGGCCTCCGCCCTCCGTGCAAAGTGCGAGGCGCAGGCCCAGTCGTCGGCGGTCCCGCATTCAGACGCCCCATGCAGACGAAGTAGCAGAAAGGAACCTTCAAGCGACTGTGTGATTTAAGCTGGCCGGCGGTGGAGTGCGGCCGGCCGTGTTTGAATGATGCTGCTGTGAATACAAATTAATTCCTCAGCTCTAATTCCTCCCCACTCTACAGTTCCCGAAAAGGAGCCAAAAGAGGATATTTCATTCTCCACCAGACATGTGATAAAGTACCCCTACAATGCCTTTGCCAAGCCGCGGGAGGAACTGAAAGTCAATCGGAAGGCAGCATTCGGGACTTCGACTCTAATTTTCACAGATTGCACTAAAAGAGAGCCCTTGACGAGCCCAACTCACTCCTTTGGGAAAACTCATCTGAATTCTTTGGCAAACAGCAATATAAACAAGCAAAGCTTTGGTCAAGGGAAAGTAAGTCCCAGATGTTCTCTGGGTTCGTCGTGTAAGAGAAGCTCTGAGGAATGTATGGCCTCCAGTCAACCGTGCAAGAAAATGAGAATTGATCACAAGTCTTCTTCCAGTAACAAACCTCAATGTGGAAATCATAACTTCTCAAGGTACGTCCATATTCTCTGTTCATTTGCGCACAAAAAGAAACTAGCATAAAGCGTGCTGATTAAAAGTGACATCGGCTAAATTATTATTCAAAAAAACTATTTTGCAAACCAGTTGCTTCAAATATGACACTATAACATTCCCCATATGGGCCAATTAAAGTTGCATGTTAGGAGAATGATTCAAATGGAAAAACGTTTCACGTTTTCATTATGAAAACTGTATGTTCAAGGAAGGAGCTCTAACTCTAAATCATTAGTTTGCAATTGCAACATGCTAAAAAAATGCATAAAATCACTGGGTTCGGTTAATGGCAGCTGGATGGCCTCAGTGTAACTACATTCACGCGCCGTAGCTAAAATATGCAGACGGTCGCTAGCAGTGGGCCAGCGTATACGCCTCCCATATTGTGTTCTTGACAGGGTGAGTTTTAATGCCGCGTCCATGTGGGTCCAGCTTTCATCCTCAGGTGACGCCGACAGACCTTCCCAGCAGCCCTTGCTGCAGCGCTCACCGGCGGCCCTGTGCACTGCGGGTGGTCAGGAAGGACGGGAAGAACAAAGGCAGGCAGTTCTACGGCTGTGCTCTGCCGCAGGAAACGAGGTGCCATTACTTCGAGGTAAGGCTTACAAGTGACTGTTCACCCTTCCTAAGGCCATTATTATGGACAAATGGTCCCTGCACTTTCCTGTTCCTAAGCAGCTTCTCGCATGCGACCGGATACATCGGATAACTGTTCACCGTCACAGTAATTCCTGCAATTTGGTACCGAGTCAGGTGTCGTGTAACCCATGAAATATGCACGTAAAAGTATTGTGCAAACAAAGTTAAATTGGTGAAAACACATTGGGGATCACGTTGTTTTTTTTGTTTTTTTGCAGTGGGCAGATCTGCATTTTCCAACCTGTAACCACGGGAAACGCTGCCTCCTCAGAACAGTCCTGAAACTAGGAGCCAATAACGGACGACGCTTCTACACGTGTCCCTTGGGAGCGGCTAGTCAGTGTGACTTCTTCCAATGGGTTAAGTAGGGACCTTAAAATTAAGGCAAGGTTGGCAATTTCTGTCTTTATGCTATAGACTCGAGTCAGACATTTTGAAGAGTACATGAAAAGTATGTATCTTTCGAGATGTAACTTTAATAAATCAATTTTAATGAAGCTATTTAAACTGAACGAGAAATGTAATCTGCTTTAAATATTTAGTGAGACAGTAGCACATTGTATTGTTTACAGCAAGAACATCAGTAGCAGAATTAGCATGCTTGCTTGTTCTGTTCTGTGTTGTAGTCTTACCCATTGTAATCCTAAATATTGCACGCTGGTATAAGCGTTTAAACAAACAGCATATTCATTTTCACTGTTTACCATGGATGTGTTTTAATTAGGAAAGATTCATTTACTATCCAATAAAAACTCTCACTAGAGAAGAATTACATGGTCTGTATAGTGCAATTTCAAATTAAGGCACTAAGAATGTAAACTTTAATTATTAAAAAAAAAAGCCTTCAGTTCGTTAGGAAGTGGAAAAAGACATTTCACTATGGGATGATTGTGAGCCATTTCCATTGCCTGAGTGCCCTGAAACTATATAACTAAAAACTGATGGTTATTTCACACCAATCAAGTCACTGTGTTGTTCCAGTGTAGCTTTAAGTACAGTCCACTGCCCTCTGAACTGGATCACTGGACTGCAGATTGTACACCATGAACGGGAAACTGGAAAATCCTGGGACTTTGTTGCATGCAGCACCTTCAAACAAAATACAAACACATTCTTCAGAAATTTTAACCGCCATGACGACCATAATTGACACCCTGATATGGCAGATATGTGGGTTGGACTTAGGCGCCTTATCTAAGAACACCAAGCGATAAATTCATAACCCCTTTATAGCTGATGTCTGTTTTTTTCCCCCCCAATTATTACGTGAAGTCCTTAATACATTACTACTGTTCTAAGTCCATGTGTATCATTAAGGATTTTTGCTTGTGTAACTAAGAACATTAAATGTCAAAGTTTGCACACCCAGGCAAAAATGACTAAGTTTAGCCAGTAGGAATTGTTCATTAAGAAGTTGAAAACGTGACTTATGTGAAATTAAGTTCATTCAGTTTATTAAAACGTGTAATGCCGCCTGTAATAACATCCGGACTTCCTGGTGTGGACTTATTTAATAAGTGTCTCTGTGAAGATGTGAAATGATGGAATAAAAGTAAAATGTATTTTGACCCTAGCTACTTACCGTAACCACCAGTTGTATTTGCGCAAATAACTGCACCAAAGAAATGCGGGAAGTGCTGCTTGATTCTTTTGATCGTGGTCTGACAAGCCGTTGTTGGATCTGTTCCTGTGCGCATTAATTCCACAGCAAGGTAACTGCACGAAGAGGAAGATAAAAGAGCAAATTAGTGCTGGCTGCTCAGGTTACGCCTGATTACATCACCAAAACATGGGCCCTATTTGCTCTGAGCTCCCAATATTGTTTGCTCCCTGAATTCTACAGTTAACTGTATATCCCTAATTACAGTGTAAAAGCTGCTTCCTTATTTCCTTCTGAAGGCTTCAGTAGATATTTTCTTATTTTTATGCAACCAGTTAGACATTATTTTAACTTTTTCATATGGACAGTAATGCTTCTGCACAAATTATATGCATGTGTGTGTGTGTGTGTGTATATATATATATATACACGCACAAAAAAAAAAAACTTAAGATGTCCTAAATTGGCTATGCTTGTCAGATTCCGGGTTACTAGAATCATTGAGGTTTTCACTAGGAATGACAGGGCTGAATATTCACCACAAGTCGTGGAAACATGATCAGAGTCCTTTCCCCTAATTGCCAGGAAATACTTCAGCAAACCTCTGGCTGACAAGTACACCAGTTCTGCCATCTGGGTAGCACTCGTTTGCCTCACGTCAGTTAAGGAAATCCGTTTAAAATGGTCTTATCAGATCTGTTTAACAAGGCCGGGAACCTTGGGAGGAATCGCATCATGACGTCCCCGTCTCCGGTGGCGGCGGCTCCCCCCACCGCGCTGTCGGCGTAGGCCCCCGCTCCGGCGATCGGAGAGTCCCCCACACGGCTAGCAAGAGCAAGAGCGCAAAAAAGAAATCAGGCAACCGGACCCGCTCTAAATTTTATTGTAGGTGATGTGGGGTAAAGGAAATCAATACCGCAAAAAAAAAAAAGACGTAACCTGAAATGAATTACCATTTCAGGTTTTTTTCTCTTCTTAATAAAGTGTCTACGGGGAAACCTAACGTCCAAACGGCACCCCATGTACGATAAAGTTTTTTTTTTTTTTTTTTAATAAAGAAGGTACATATCACACAAACAAAACTCAGTTTTGCCCGTTGGCCTTCAATTGTAAAAGCGAAAATGGAAATGGTTTCATTAAATATTTAGAGCTTCTTCGACCAAGAGACAATGCATTTTTCAGGACGGTAAACAATGGTTGTAAGGAAAAGCAGGAATAGGCACAGGTACTTTTCTTAAACAGGATTAATACAAACCCTGGAACCTTGTGCTTTGCGCCGTTAGTTGACGTTCCTGCAGCTACGTTCCCAGTCTGATTAATCACAATCATACCTACATCCAGATAAATAAAGTCAGGCCACAGAAGCAGGACACACATCCTGCAAAATTGTTATGGCACGGGGTTGTTGGATCATCTTAGCGTCAAATGCCATACTCATTTCATCTGTGTACATGCACTAATCCAATTCCAATAAGTTTATTCATCCTGATACAGGACATTACCAAATCTACAAATATACATTTACAGTAACACATAGGCAAAAACATTTAGGCCAACAGCCAATTACAATGGACTGTTTAGTGCAAATCAACTATAAATAAAAACAAAAGACTCTGTATGCATTTCACGCTTAAACATGCATATTTGGTTTACAGAAAAAATGTTTCAGGTTAACGAGGAAGATAACATATTCAAGCAGAGTATAGTACCAATGGTGTCATGTGCATGGATATCGATGTGTTGTACTCTCCGTCTTTGTTGCAAGATGGCACTGGGTTTGTAAGGACCGCATGAGGTCAAAGGATCTGGTGAAACATTCTGTTAAGATAAAAGAAAACAAAAATGTTAAAAGGTGTGGTCATATGGTCATTTTATGTTGTACTTAGAATACACTACTGACGCGAGTGTTTGACATTTTAATAAATTGTCTTCAAGGTTTTCCAAAGTAAACAATTTAATGGCCTCTTACATAAAACACTATTAATGGTTTACAATTTGAGATTACAGGTGATTCACACCTTACTAAAAAAGCATGTCAGGCTCATAAAAAGAAGATTAAGAATATAATTCAAAATATAAAACAAGGCTCTCTATCGCAGCATTTCAACCCATGAAGGTTCTAATCTAAATTACCGAATTTAGCCACAAAAACTGCCAACTTGCAGGGCAGTTCTCTAGACTCCACACGTGTCCCAGTACAAAACTTCCTGAAATTTACTCAATCCAGGTTCACCTGGATTTTTTTTAGGCAAACAGCTACTGCTGTTGATTTCAGAAAGCCACTACAAAAGGCATCATTTTGTTTCTGAATCATTAGGGTCACCCTGACTCTTCCACAACACTTTTTCCCCACGTCCTGAGTTATAGACTCCCAACGTTACAATAAATCAGAAACCTGACCTTTTCTCACCACTGGCGTTAGTCTTGGCCTTGGCTCTGGCTATGCCTGACTACCGTAACTCTCTGCTGGCCCCCGTTCCCTCATCAGCCGCACACCCACTCCAACTCACAGAACTCTGCGACTGTGTTCCCTGCCCGCTGTCAAATGCTCACTGCTCTTTGCTTTGTACTTCACACCAGGCTTGATCAAAGACTTAACTTGCCCAGAGTTAAGACCCACTGCCTCAACACTGTTTTCCAATTAATGCTCCAACTTCCTTTTAAGTTGCCTTTGATGAAGATGTCAGATAAATAGACAAAATATATGCTATTGACTGTATTTTATTTTCTGTATACATTTACAAGCAGCTGGGTATAAAACGGGAGGCCCCCCCACAGAGGAGCGCAGCCTATCGTTTACTCTGCTGGCCTCTAGGCTAGCAGGACAAGAGCTTAATTAGAATTACAGCACATGAGATGGTACACATATATGACAGATGAAGTAAAATAAAACGGTTATAAAACACACAACACCCACCTGACGATAATTAGGCTGACAGTTTCCATTGAGCCATTTTGTGAACATATCAAGTGACTTATTAGTTGTTAAGTCTTCGGCTGCGAAACCCATGTTTTCGGCAAAAATCGAGGCTATGTAAAAGAAAGGAAAAGGGAGAAACCTGAAGATGTTATCGTAAGTCTGGGGTGCCTAAACAGTATATTTTTGAGACACATTGCGAAACAGGAACACAGCAGAGCTGAGTTACTTAAGAGATTGTTCTAATCAGAAATCGAGTGCATATTCATATTATTCAAGAAGGCTTTGTACTTTCCTCATCTGTGTATTGATCTGGAATATACCGAGGTTAAAATAAAGATTCCTGGGGGGGTTGCATTACCTGATTCTCCAACCAGCAAGGTGTGCTTGGTTCGCTCCATTACTGCCCTCGCCACACCAATGGCGTCTTTAATCCGCCTGAGATTTGCCACTGACCCCACTTCCATCGTATCTCTGAGTTGTAATAGACAAAGCTCAGCACCACCACAAAGTCAATCTCCAGCCACTGGAGATACTCTGATCACCCACCAGTCTTCCACGCGAAGGCTTCGACATGCACTGCTCACCCATTCATAATCATGGCGTCAAGAGTGGTCTCTCCCTTCTCATCAGGACTGCCACCATAGCCCACGCTGCCATCGCACTGCTCAGCCTGACATTGCGCACAGCCCCTCTCCAGAGCATCCAGTATGGATCCCCCTGAATTGAGGGTCTTCCATGCTTTAATGAAAGAACATATGTCGCAATGACCTAATATAAGGGGTTTAAATGGCTGGCCTATTTTGTGTGTGGAATCATAAAATATGTTTCCCTAAATATCAGATCTGCAGCGGAACCATAAAAGACCACAACTTGAAATTTCAAAAGACCCAATAAAGTCAGCATGCCAAATCACCAGTTGGCATGTAATCCTCGTCGACTTGGTTTTAAAGATAAGGAAGCCTACAGCTGCAATTGTACGACAGCTTGTGTTTAATATTCAGATTATTACAGAAAATAACCAGGAATATGAGGAGATATTCTGTACTGAAATGAAATAACATAATTCCAGTGATTATATTTAAAGAAAGCTGCCTAACTAGAATGCCAGCATGTGAATGGCTGTTTAAGTCACTTCCTCACAGTATGAAGCAAACTAGAAAGATATATTTGCCCTCTGTATTATAACAGCTTTAAGTAGGGTTGACAGCTGTATTGTCATTAGTTTAGTGTGGCTATGAGCAACGTTGTTCTCACTGCGAACAAAAATCAATGTCCCCTTGAGTCAAATTTCTGATGTGAAAACAGCACAGAAATGTTACAAATTTTACCTGTCGTCGTAGCGTCCTTAAAAGACCAAGTATTTATTACGAGAGGCAGACCGCCCCAGCAGGGGGGCAACAGGGAGAGGAAAAGCACTGCCGAAAGAAAACTTAAAAACATTTTACCTAATTTACTCTAAAACTGGATTGCTACTTTACATATACATAAAAAGTGATTACCACTACATATAAGATTTAGTTACGCGACTCTTCGCTTCCTCATATAGCCTCACAAAAATCACCTAATAACAGGCATATCCGCAGCTATAAAAGCAGTCCGATTGCATGGGTCATCACAATCGAGGCAGACCCAGCTTCAGAACTTCAGAATGAAGCTCCTCTGCAGCCGTATGATACCGAAAGCGTCTTCGTGTTTGAACCGACAACTACTACGTCACTTCTGGTCTATCACGCGCGTCCTGACACCACGTGACACAAGGCGACCTCTGTCCGCCTGTGTCACATGTCAACATTTTGGAAATTACATCGGGACATTATTAGATCGTGAGTCAGTTTAATACGGCCGCGGTCTTTGGAGTGCCTAGGTAAATGTGTACCAGGAAACGTGCTGAGACCCACATTCAAATAGAACACTAAAACGTATATGAAGAGAATAATGTGAAATATGTAATAATAAAATAATGAAATACACAAAAACGAGGTATGGTAAACGTTTAAGTAAAAATGTATGCATTTTAGCCCGCTGAATCTGGACTTCCGATGCAAATTCAATGCGTTAATTTGAGCAACACATCGAAATACATTGTCTTTTAAATAGAAAGTTACACATTGTAGAACAACAACGTCATAGTATTAAATATTAATACATATTCATGGTTGAAACTTGGAGAAGTACATGTGAAATAACCATAAACTAAAAAGTTTATTTAATTTTCCTTTTTATGCCAATTAAAGCTAGTAATCACCTGCTGTGTCGATAGACCGTTCACCATGTGCTCTCTCTGCCTTGTTATTCCAGATCTCTAAATCTCTGGACAGCAGCAGTCCAGGAGATATGTATTCCCCAAAAGACCACCTAACTATCTCCCCTACTGGTAACTATCATCATTGCCAATACTCAGGCGGTTCTCCTGCAGCATGTCAGCAATATTTGTAAGGAATAATTGGGTGTTCTGGTACCATTGTTAGAAAAAAAACATCTTTAAAGTTAAGACAAACCTCTGCTGCATTAGCTTTTTATCAGACATAACGAAACAGCCCTTGCACACATACATTTTCAGTGGCCAGTGTTTAGACAACACATTAAAAACAGATTTTGGAACAAACTACAGCTTGTCCCATTGTTACATTTTATTTCTTAGATGCTTTCATTTCAAGTGCCGTACACGTGAAGCAAATGGCACATTACAAAAATGATCATTTGATCCCTGTAATTACAGGCAAAATGCGAAAGTATAGTTGCTCATTTTGCAGCAGACATATAGGCCAGAGTACCTGGTGAACAGGTGAGCAAAGCATTTGAATCAGCTTGTACTCATGGTGGTGCAAAGCGCTTGAATATTATGTAAATCTTGATTCGTATAACCAAATATTTTGAAAGCCAAGTAAGATCAAGACCTCACATAAGATGATGCAAGAATGTTATTTACAAGTTGAACAAATGTTGGTAGATCGTTCGTTACTGTTGAGAGTCAGTCAGTTATTAGTTTCCTCCTAATCATTTAAAAAATGTGATTTTGGAGTCTTGAGAGAGGTTATTTTTTTAGCATTGACTGTACGGTCTGTCTCGTGCTTTTGAATTTTACTGTTTTTCACCAATATCTTATTAATGAAATGTGAGTTTAGACTGAAGTATATGATTATAGAGCTACGGTGTAGCTGGAAGTATTTCTGCAACTCGGCCTGTCAACCAGAGAGACTGACTAAACATCGAAAACAGAATATCTACACTGCGTCTGCATTACGTTTTCAAAAGTTGGCATTTTATGTGAAGAATTAACATGGTATTTTTAAAATTATAACTAATTGCAGTTAATTGTAGCTATTGTAGTGAATATTTATTTTCAGATTTCTTGACGCCAATTTCTGTTCAATCTATTTATAACAAAATGAATCATATGAATAGAAATAGTGAACAGAAGAGGTTTCTGAAATCTCTAGATACATAACACCAGACTCAAGTCACAGCTTGCTGGTATGTACGGAGAAGCACTGCCAGGAACAGATTCACCCGGCCAGTCATATGCAAAGAGGGACAGTTATTTGCTCTTTTGCCTGGTGCTTTTAACTGGACAAATAGCTGTATATTGTTTAACATTTTCCATGAGGATTTTGTATTTTATCATTAAAAGTTATAATAATGGTTTTTATTTAAGTATTAAAAGAAAAAAATTCTTACCATATAACAAATGGAAATACATCCAGCATGACTTGATATTTTAGTACAGGAAAAACGAACTATTCAGTTTACCACAACATACAATGACACATTCAGTACTGTATTGCTTCAGGTTAGTAAGATATCCTTAAAGAAATGCATCATCAGTGTATCCAATCAAAATGAATATTCAATGAATATTTAGAGGTAATTCTCTGCAAAGCTGAATGATTGAAGTTTGCAGTTGGAAGAATCTGATATGGTCTGATTCAGTTTCAGCACAAGAGTGAAACCAAGGCTGCAAAAAAAAAACATGGCTTAGGGGGTCTGGTGTCTTTGACTTGTCGTGCTGTGCTTTGAATTAAAAACAACCTCAAAAAATACTAGAGTTTCGGAGCATGGCAATACTATTGCCATAGCAGTGCCAGGAGTGCAGAATGTTTGCCGGTTTCATCCTTGAGAACAGAATAAAACAGACAAACATTTGCTCAAAACAAAATGGAATCCTTACTTTGTCAAGAAAGCCAAGATAAGGTTTCCGTTTTATAATTCATATGTTAAATAAACAACAGCCGATGCCTTGTAAACTCCTGCACAGGTGTCCGGATAAAGGAAACAAATAGAGCACAGAGTCTTTCTGTAAAATACTTTCTTTGTATTATTGATCCAAGTTAAAGAGCATCAACTAAAAGGATTGCCCTTTTTAAATATAGCCTCATCAATCACACATGCCCTTTGTAGCAATATTGCAGGGTGTCCTCTAGAACATTCTCTTGGGGTAAGCCATAAAATTAGCCTCAGTTCTCTCCTGTGGATGTTGCCCAGGCAAACTTTGTTGCAGTTTCCATCTAATAGTGATAAAATGTACCATATGTGCATGTCATACTATTTATGCATGTTTGCACTTTTTTGCTTGTAAAAAGAAAAAAGAGTTTTGCCGTCTCATATATGCACATAACCAAATATAGACATATTCTGATAGCCTTATACATCCTAGGAGCAAAAAAAATGTTAAGTATTAAATTTTCAAAATTAAATATATGACTACTGACAGATTATTTTCAGGCCTAGTTCTATTTGTTCGAAATGTACAGCCTTGTCTTAAAATCCTAGCACGTTTTTTTCCCCACTAAGCTCTTGAACTGTATTTACAGGTTCTGTATGCATTTTTTCTATGGAACAGCAAGGCACACTATGTTTCTGAGATCACAAAAAAACGGTAGTATTGCAGTTTGCAAAACACATGCAGCATCCACATCCTGAATAACTGCACAGTCTCAGTCAGTTTGGTCTGGATTTTTATATATTATATAACCTGAAGCATGCTTCATCTGATTGTAGGGCATTCACACATACAAATGGCATGGTCCCATGGAAACCACTGATGGCACATCTTTGGAATGTGCGAGTAATTATGTATGCTAACATAATTCAATAATGCATCTTATTCATTTCAGAGCTTGTGCGCGTTACGTAAAGGACAGTGAACACAGTAATGCCCTTTCGATTCTTTCAGGAGAACTTTGATCAGATAGGTCTTGTCTATTTTGTAGCTGAATATTTTAAAGACTTTTTTTTTCAAAGGTCAGACTTGTATATTATTCGAAGATAAAGGCGAAAGCTGAATCTGACTTAGAAACGATTGCTTACATGAGTTATGGAGAGCTGTGATTTTTTTAAGAAGTTTCACTCAAATACAATTTCTCATTGTTTTGAAAGAAAGGATGCACTTTTATTAGTTTATTTGTGTAGTGTGACTTCTCTGTAAAAGCTGTCATATTACACGCTTTCCCTTTAACTTCCTTAGGAAGGAAAAGAGAGACTAATGAGGTTCCTGGGAGAGATAAAAGACACAATTCCACCTCCTCTTCTCCTTGTGTCGCTTGGAAGGTTAAGATCCCTTCATTAAATAATGAATGTATAGACAATGGGTTGAAGAACTGATGCATAGAGGAGGACCTCTAGTAATCACAAGATTTTCTTGTTTCCTTTTATTTTGAAAGACTTCAGAATTGCTTTTTCCCACTAATAATCTGCGAACGGAAACACAACACTTTTATTCTGTAATGAACTTGCGGCATTTGTGGAGCTCATAGCTGAGAAATATGGCAGAGATGAATGCTTAAGTGCAGGAATGTCATAAAAGATAGGTTATATTTAAAGATGGCAAAGATTATAGCGTAACTTAATTATAGATTTAATTGGACACTTTTGTTAAATTAACTGTTACCAATAACAGCAATAAAATCAATAGGAATTTCCATACAACAAAATATAAACTGACAATGAAATCTTTTTTAAATTAAGCAAACTTCATGCAAAGTAACCCCTCCCACCCCCACCCCCCCTCGGTCCGCT
>JAABNY020000015.1:13162710-13182470 GCA_015164015.2 Brevimyrus niger
CCCCCTCGGTCCGCTGCCCCCCCTGGTTCTGCCTTTGTCCCAAGTCCCACATGGTCAGACAGAAAGCCAAAATGGGAAAAACATCATCTGATGTTAATGGATCAATGTACATTCTCATTTGAATGGTCTCAGTCTTAAACCAATATATCATAATATTATGAAGATTTAGAGGATTAGAGATAGCTTACCTTGTTGGAAGGCTCTGTCCCTTGTGAACAAAAGGCCCTAATGACCCCACTATTAACAATCCCATTGACCTTTGGCTTATCTGTCCAGTGACATATTAGTATACTCTGAAGGGGATCACAAGGACATCACAACCTCAAATCAATATCTCCAAGTAAAACAATAACCAATACATCTGCTCAGGGATTGGTGTATCACCATCTTCAAAGAAAACCCACTGCTTGGTTTGGTGTTTAAAGAAGGGTCCACGAGACAATGTGGGGACATTCTATAGCCAGGACCCCCCACATGC
The DNA here is from genome assembly GCA_015164015.2 of Brevimyrus niger. Taxonomy (NCBI): domain Eukaryota; kingdom Metazoa; phylum Chordata; class Actinopteri; order Osteoglossiformes; family Mormyridae; genus Brevimyrus; species Brevimyrus niger. The sequence goes on from JAABNY020000015.1 coordinate 13,163,189, forward strand.
TAGGTGTGATTAGCATACTCACCATGTGTAGCCTTTACTAAGGAGACACTCGGTAATCAGAGCTCCCACATAGTGCTGAGTTTAGATCTGAAGCCATATTATTCCCGCAGCACCCTCAGCTGAGGTATGTAACTCTTTATAACTTTGTGACTCGATATGAAAGTTGTGACACGGTATAAAGTTTGTAGCTACAAGTTAGACATAGTTTAGATGAGTCTACATGCCTTGTGCAACTGCCCAAGCTGAGTTACGGTAAACGCTGGCCGAGCTTCTGAGGCACGACCATGCTGAGTTAAGGCGGAAACTGGCTGAGCCTCTGAGGCACAACCATGCTGAGTTACGGTGGACAATGGCCGAGCTTCTGAGGCACGACCATGCTGAGTTACGGTGGACACTGGCTGAGCCTCTGAGGCACAACCATGCTGAGTTACGGTGGACACTGGCTGAGCCTCTGAGGCACAACCATGCTGAGTTATGGTGGACAATGGCCAAGCTTTTGAGGCATGACCATGCTGAGTTACGGCGGACACTGGCTGAGCCTCTGAGGCACAACCATGCTGAGTTACGGTGGACACTGGCCGAGCTTCTGAGGCATGACCATGCTGAGTTATGGTGGACACTGGCTGAGCCTCTGAGGCACAACCATGCTGAGTTGCAGTGGACACTGGCTGAGCCTCTGAGGCACAACCATGCTGAGTTACGGTGGACACTGGCCAAGCTTCTGAGGCATGACCATGCTGAGTTACGGCGGACACTGGCTGAGCCTCTGAGGCACAACCATGCTGAGTTACGGTAGACACTGGCCGAGCTTCTGAGGCATGACCATGCTGAGTTATGGTGGACACTGGCTGAGCCTCTGAGGCATTATATGAATCACCAGGTCAGACTGGCCATCGTATCTGACATCATGTTAGTTGTAGTGATCCCTCAACCTCTGAACCAAGCCCTTCGTATAGTAGCAGATCCCCAGATCGCTTTATAAGCCAAGGCTGATCTAGTGTAACTCTACTCTAACCCTAACCAAACTCTACCACCCAGAACAAATGACAGTTAAGTGCTAGTCAGGAAAGCCGAGAAGTCATCTGAATAACAGAAATATCATGGCTAAAAGATTCGAAATAATACTTCAATTAAATTAGTCAGATTTTATTTTAAAGAGTAAGTGATTTTCCAGGTGCACTCAGACGGACCGACATGCATTCAAAGCCTTTGGCTTCCCAATCGGATTCCATCACTTTGCCAACAAATGCATTCCAATAAATCTCTGGTGCCAAGTTAATTATGTGTGGATTATGTTTATATTACATTGTGCGGACCAAACAAAATTTTGTTTTTGTTTGCTTGGTTACTTATGGGCAAGGTTAGGGCTGGGTAGGGGTTAAGGTCGTCATGTTGGAATTAGAGCTTTCCCTATGGGAAAAAATGGAGAGTCCCCACAAAGATATAAATTATGTGTGTGTGTGTGTGTGTGTGTGTGTGTGTGTGTGTGGTGTCTATGATGTATGTGTATTAGAATCAGGACTCATAAAGGTGGGGGCTTGACATCCTCCATATTGTTTTGTTTTCCCATTAGTTTATTTCAACACCTGATATAACCAAGCACCACTTACCTATTGGGCTGCTGTTCTCTTTTCAACAGTGTGCAATGAAATGCCTGAACCGCTGTTGCTGTGGCTTGGATCATGTTCTGACAGGATGGGTGGGAGATGAAAAAGTAGAAATAATGAAACAAGAATCATGAGTATCACTGCCCCCTGCTGTACAGTATCAGATAGCATGCTGGTTAAGGAAAACAACACTTGTGATTAGAAGGCTACCATCTTCTGCAAGGTAATCAAGTAGTGGATGATATAGCCAGTGATAAAGTACTAGGATGGCATGTGACAGGGAAAGTAGACTCAACGCTTCACAACTTAAAGGTTTTGACTTTGAATTTGGCCCAAGCATAGCGTGAGTCCGTTTCCTCTCTGCCCTCACGTCTCTTCTCCTGATACTCTGCTCTCCACCAAATGCACGCTGCCCATGTGAAGTGCTTGCCCTGGATTACTCTATCATTGCGTGTAAATGCTTTGCAGTGAACGGAGCTCCGGGTCGTGCCCTTCCGTAGAAAAAAGACAGTTACTGAAAATTGATGAATAAACTCTCTCTATCCATCAGCATACCCAGGAAGCAAGGGGCACCTTGAACAGGACTGTAGTCCATTACAGTGTAGGGTGGGTAAAATAACCTGCGCAAATAATCAGTCATGCTCTGAGAACTTTCACTAGACTTCGTTTTTTTTTTCTCTTACCTCCCCAGAAGAGATGTGATTGACTTATTTTGTGCAAATGCTAGCTAAAAATAATAACGCTGAATGAAGTAGACTGACAGCTCAATGAATGAAGCTGGATGACAAGCCAAGTGCTTCATCAAAATCGCTCCACTAAATACCCAGCTGTATAAATGGGAAGCGTATTCATTTATTAGACATGCATTTTGCCCCGAATCCAGACATCTGGTAAGCGAATAGGGCTGATACATTCTCCTCCTGTTCCTGTACGTATTTTGTATTTTGCTGATTAAAGCTGTACCCTGCCTGTCAGCATAGCATGCTGCTGCAGCTTCTGGGCAGTACTCCTCTCAGCCAAAATAAGGGCTGTACCGGACAAAATCTTACTTTTCTACTGAATAACAAAGTAATTCTAAATGCATATTATGTTCAGTTAAGCTGACAAATGATAAGTCTGAGCAGCATCTAAGACAACCAACAGATGGCTTATTCCTCAGTCACCCTGTAAAAACGTTTACTATGGGACTCTATGATACAATCTTTTTATATTTTTCATACACAAATGAATAAATACTAAATCTAAATACATAATTGATCATTTGCAGCCTTTTTATTGGTGTGGATTCCTGGACAAGTGAAGGGTATCTGATAGCCAGCCAGCTGAGCTTTCTTTTAATATATGAAAATCAAAATACCAATAGTAGGGAAGATAAGGATTTATGCAGGTTCAAGCTCACTTTTAAAAAGGCATCATCATTAGAGTAATTAATAATTAGTTTATTTTTGTGTGGTCCCTTTGTCTTACAGTTACTCTACAATTATCCTCACAGTTTATTTTACAGAATGGTAATACAGTATATAGTAGATATTTATTTTGTAGCAACAAAATGTCTGTATAAGAAGTATCTTTTATGTAGGTGGACATGGATCTATCGCAGTGTTTTGCCTTTTCCAGTTTGTTGTTTCATTTTGGTATGAGTAGTTCTCTGAGAGCTAGACTTTGTGAAGTACGGCCAGTAACGGGATTTTGCTGCTTCCGTCTTTGAAGCGAATCTTTAATTACGCGGTGACATTTTCCACTTAGCCTGTATCAACAACTGGATCAAGCTTCACAGATATGAGTCTTTCATGCCAGTAATTATTGCAATAATTTTCAAATGCCACCATCTTAAATACAGTCCAAAGTTCCGCTAAAGGCTTTGTTTGTAATTTCCATATATAACAGAAAACGGTATCCTTGATTTACTTTAGATAATAACTTTGTTAGTGTGTACCAAATGTGCTCAAAGTGACTGATGACTTTTGGGAAGTCCCCAGAAAATTACGATAAACGATCATGGTGTAAAATGTCCTTTACAAAGGGGATCCCTTATTGCTTTAATAGGGGCTTTTGGTTTTCATAGACACCCTTCATTTAGAACCATCTAGAAAGTCCATGTACATTTAATGATTAGAGGACTCAGGTTGGGAAATTGGCTATATTTCAGGCAATCGAGAGGCTCGTCCGGGAATGTGCTATCGCATGAAACATGAGAGTTGAACGTCACACAGGTAAATTACTCAAGAGCTACATGAATAGCATATCTTTTATACTTTTTGGCAAAATTCGAGTTTACCCTTAACATGCTAACATAGCAATGGCTCAAGTCACACATGTGATGGTACAGTCGCCCAGTTCTTTAAAAATGTATTATTGTGTTGACTTATCTTGTAATTGCATTTTTTTCCCAATATATTCCATCCTGTTTTTCTGTAGATTTATTTCATGGCCTCTAGCCTTTTGTGATGCGTTGCCTTAATTAAAAATACAAATTGAGCCTAAAGAGAAGAGGACTAGATACTTTTCCTGTATTTAATACATTTAGTAGCATTTTCAACACTTCTGAAAACGTTTCACTCGCTAATTGCCTATCTGCCCTGACCGAAAAATAAAAAGACTGAACACAGACCGCAGACCTTTGCTCGCTATTAAAATTAAATGTTTTTGTTTGGCATTAAACTGAAATGTGAGCTCTCCGCAAATTTATTCAAGGGATATCTCTGCCTGAGTGTGCTTCTGCATGTAAAATTTGGTTTGGTGAGAAAATCAACAAGGGATAAAGGTGTAACTAAAATTCCTGTCTAGAAATTGTATGCTAAGCAAATTAGTACCCAGGATAAAATTGAATAGCATGGGAAAACCACAGCAGAGACTCTACATAAATGGAGTCCTTGTTCCATACATTGTGGCAGGCAGGCTTATGGGAGACAGGGCTGCTGGGATGCTATTTTTAATTTGAGTAAACAGGCACAAGATAATCAAGCGTTATTCTTTATGATGGGCGAAAAGTACAGGGGCACTGATAAGGATTTTGGGCTCCTGAGTGAATCGTTCTAACCCCCCCCCCCCCCATCCCAGTGCCCCACCCCCTCCCGGTATCACAGTTCATACAGCAGTTGAAGACAGCAAGAGAGTTTGTGATCACCGATCACCATTGGAGGGTCAGGGGGGGCAGCTTTGGTTGTTTTTGAGTAACTAGCTCACTGTTTGCTGTCTTTCTCCACCACGATTTGGGTCTGCAAGCCTGACCGGGGATGCCGATCCTACCCTCCTTTTGCAGTGATTTGCGCTCGCCGGCCGCCTCCAGCTGTTTGCATTCCTCATGGGCAGTTCCGTCAGCCACAGACACCAATCGCAGGTGTGTGGTGCCTTCCTGTGTCCCCATCCATCTTCTAACTGCTTATCCGCTGCAGGGTCTGCAGAGTGCTAACCTGGTGTTAACCTTATTTTCATCCTGGGGACTCTGGTGTACCTGCAATCTAGGTACCCCAACCACTCAAAGTATAACTTAGTGTCAGATTATAGTTATTAAGTGAGATTCCAAAGCATATAACCTTAACCCCCCATGACTCTTAATAGGCAACCCTTCATCATCTCATATTTTAAATTAAATAAGCATTACATTTTTTTACACGTTAGTAACAATAGAACTTTTTCATAAAATTTTTCTTTATTGCTGACACAAAGTCAGAAAAGTACTGTCCCAAAGTGATAATCAGTGCTATCCTGTTAGAAATATTTAAGGAGGAATTATTCCTAGATGTCCTGGATGGCAAGAGTCAGTGACAATTTTGCAAATATATTTGCTTATTTAGGAACTGTGCAGGTTTTCCGGAGCCCACTAAAGCTTTTATTACTGTCTTCTTATTAACACAGATCACTGTAGTGAAAGATCTATTTATACATTTTAATATACATATACAAATAAGGCAGTATATATTCACATTTTATTAAGATATTATACTTAACACTTTTTAATAATATTGACAGCAGTTATATATTAATAGATGCAAAAAATAAGTCACCTTAGTGTCTTTCTGCAGTCCAAAGCCTTGTAGTTAGATTGTTTGGTGTCTCTAAGCTGCTTGTAATGTGACTGTGTGTCTGACTGTGTGTCTGATTGTGTGTCTGACTGTGTGTCTGATTGTGCATGTGTGTCCTACAATGAACCAGCAACCCATTCAGGGTTTTTCTCACTTGCTACCTGGTAAGGGCTCTAGGCACAGTTTATCCCTATACTGGATGGATGGATGGATGGATGGATGGATGGATGGATGGATGGATGGATGGATGGATGGATGGATGGATGGATGGATGTATTTAATTGCAGGATTCAGATGAAGCTAATCTGATGTATTAAAATATATATTGTGAAACATGACAGTTTCATAAGGAAAAGACGTCTCCATCACTTATGCTTAACATACAGGTATATGTATTTTTACACAGAATAATGTTTAAAAATGCTTATTTTATGATAGGACAAGTAAAACTAAAGTGAATTTCTGATGTGAATTATTTATGGTCCTGGAATTGCTTGCTGCATTTCCCACCAGCATCTCCCCCTCCTTTAGTGGAAATAGTGCCACCCACTGGCCCATAATCTCCACTTTAGCACAGACATTAGCACCTGCAACTAAATAATAAGTACATCAGTATACGGTCATGCCAAGGCAACTGAATGTCGCCTTAAACACTCCTCATAGCACAGCAGGAATTTAATAAATTCCTGTTTTACAAAGGGAATCACTGTGCACTTAATCCTGTTAATGAGTGTACTTATATCACCTCAATTGTTACATCTCCACATTCAATTGCATTTTTATGAACAAAAGACAATAAATTGAAACAAAACCCTGATATTACACCACTTCCTCTTTACAGCACCCCCCCCCCCCCCCCCCCCCCCCCCCCCCCCCCCCCCCCCCCCCCCCCTCCACACCTACCCCCGCAGCTGAAATTGCTAGCATTTCCATAATGCAAATTTTCATTTTAGGAAGCATATACGAGTATAAAAAAAATGCAATCCCTCATAATGCATTAATAAATGGCACAGATGTGTCCGGGCTGCTTGCAGACACTCTGCATATGGGTCGCTGAAGAGAAACTTAGGAGCTGCCACAAACTGCGAGGCCATCTGTTCCTCAGAGTCAGCTCCTAAACTAGTTAGTCATGCACAATTTTTTCTTGTATTATGCGGGAAAAAAGGCTCCCACTTTTATCTGCTTTTGTCTTGCCGTAAACCAATCCTCCACTCATTTCAGTTAGGGAAATTTAAACTTAAATTTTCATATACTGTTCCAAATGTAGACGATATTAGAATGTAATCGCTTTCTGTGGAGCTGCACCTGACAGGCTGAAATACACACACAAAACAGAAATCGTATGAGAACGGGAGAAGTCAAATTACACACTGGCAAGTTTTCTGTAGTAATAGGTCTTAGTAATAGGCCTTAAACTCAAGGTTTCTCTGTCTATTAAAAGAAACAAAAAACAGCAACATTTACTTTGTATTACACTACTATTTATAGAAGTGATTGCATTTGTCAAACAAGCGATGGTGAGGATATATTGCAGACAGACGTTTTTTTTTTAATATTTCATTAACAAATCCTGAGCACAGTCTTAGGGAAAGGGCACATCTCAGCCTGCTTACACCGCGGTGTCCCGTCCTCTTTGGTGGGGGAGCCTCTGAGTTCTCAGTGCGAACAGGACTGGGGGGCCGCTGAATGCGAGGCAGGCAGCTGAGGTGCTGGAGCGGGTCACGAGCACCAAGTAACAATGAGTCACAGGTCAGGGACCTGACAGGTACCAAGACATAATAGGAAACCAGAAAGCAAACCTAAAGTCAGAAGTGGAAGCAATAAAAATAATTAAAATATCAGAGAACAAGCAGAAAAACGGAGAATCAAGTCATCAGAATTGTGTTTTAAAAAAGGCCCAATCAAAAGTGATTAGGCATTATGATCATCTAGAGGTGGATGTGACAATCACTAAATAATTTTTTGTATTTTTGAGAAGGTTTGGTATTGCTATTTAATAGCCCATTCTTTGACCAGCTCAAGAAAATGTATAAAAAGTGTTTTTCAGCATAAGGGAAAGTCATGGTTGAAATATATCATAATTAATGGAAAATTTAAATATTTATAGCTCACAATATAGATTTCAATGTTTTATTAGGCAGTGCATATTAAAACAACTTGTTTGAAACTTAAGACATCTGTTATATAGCTTCATTATAGACATTCTTATACTAGATAGTGCTATAGATATTTTACACTCAATAGCACAGATTGCAAATTGTCTTTACAAAGATCCCCAACTTTGCACCACCTGGCACAGTTGATGCTTTGCAGAAAGAGTATCACAACAAGGATAACAACAAAAAGTGGGAGTGGATTAGGAACGGCGAGATGAAATCTACAAAATCTCCTTTGGCTGAAGGAGCATCATTAAGCATCTCCACCGTTATGTGGACTGTTGTCTTATGACTCTTGGAAGAGCAAGTGCTTAGTTACTTCCAGCAATTCCAAGGCTTTGCCTGAGTGAGAATTAGGTAAGCGTTCTTATTTCAAAGTCACAGAAAATCCACGTTAAGCAGTGTAGTTAAGATGGAGATTTATCCACAGCTGATGTAGGAGAGATGAGATCTGTGAACAGTCTGAGGCACGATCATCAATGAAGGGTCTGGGTGAGACCCATCTTATTGTCCTGTGCAGTCCCTATACACACACACACACACACACACTGGCCTTTGGAGAGGGGCTCTGATCCAGTATATTTAGAGGACTGGAGCCAAAACATATTAACTGCTTCCATGACTGTTTCATTCATTATGAGGCATGTTTCTGTCCCCCTGCACAATTTTGTTTTTATTTTTATTTTATGAAACCTCCATCAAAAGTAAAGCTATGAATATTAAACTCTTTAGATGCATACAGTAGTAAACACAAAATTTTACCACACATCCCTAAACATTAATGAAATCATGCAAAAAATTTCTGCTCTTAGAAGACTTTTTACATAAATAGCGGATCGTTATTTTTGCATGTTTTCTTTTAATATAGTATCATTATACTACATTATACATTAAGGCACTGCTTGGAAAGTTTAAATCATAAAATCGCAGCAGGCAATCTTCCATTAGTCAATGCACTGATGTCGGCTGTTTCTCCGGATGATCAGAAATCACACACAGATTAAACAATAATTCATTAAGATGCAAATTTGTCAAAGTACTGGCAGTAATATTTTAAAATGAAAATATAGATATATGAACTGCCCACATAGGCATACTGCATATAGAATTGACTATTCTAGGCTTAACTGACTATTTGCTTACTTCCAATCATTCTGCCACTGCTGTTAAACTGATTTGACAAAAAAACATGTGGGGTTCACAAAAGCATAAAGGATGCATTACTGGATGACAATATATTATGTTGACCTTTATACTGTATGTTTAATACATTGTTGTTCTACAATGCAATTAGGAAACCCTTCAAAATGAGTTGGACAAGACAACAACTTCTACCTCATTTATTACCTTTAACCAAACAACTGTAAAATCACAATGGGGTTTGATTAAAATGCTAACAATCCCCAAAATGGAGGGTGATAGTATGATTTTGTCCAGCACAGTCAGCTACTTCGGGCTGAGAGAAACTGTTCCAGACAGGGCTGTTCCACTTCTTCCTTTTTTGGTGAAGACTTTACAGCGGTGCCAAGAAAATGCTATTATTATTGCTATTTATGGTAGCAATTTTTTTTTTTTTTAAAGTAAATTACTTGCAAATGTAACAGGCTAGTGGTCACAGTGTTTAACGTAGAGTTCTTGGCAATGGAGCTGACCTCTGCATAGTGGAACTTAATCTCATACGTTGTGAGGAACCTATGCCTTAAGGTTCCTAATGGTGAGTAGCTACCCACATGTTCCAGTGAAGAAGGATCCAATGCGAGTCCCTAGCAGTCGACTGGAGTACCCATATTTGCCACTGCTAAGTGCTTGTTACAGTAAGTCCCAAGGCTGGTCTCCCCCCAGGACCATTGGATGCTCTCATTCCCTTCAAATCCATCTGCTTCTTTGGTTGAACTCTGGTCTGTTTTCCACAGTTTAGTGATTTCCCTCATCTACCTTTCATGAGTCAATCCTCCAGTTGCAAATTTCTCCAGTCCCATTTTTCTCATAACTGGGCCTGCGATGCTAATACCTTTGGCGCGACATTCTCTCAAGCACAGCTGGGGCTTTTTAAATGCTGTCTTCAGCTTGCCAAATGAGAAGGGGCAATCAAGAATCAAGAAGTGAATCACAGTCCTTATTTACCTTTTGTTGCAATCCGTGAGATTTTACTAAGAAGTGATTAAATGCAAAAGATGGGTATCAAAAACACTCAAAGAAATCTTTGCTTTTGGTTGTTGCTGGTCCAGAAATGCTACCATTTTTCACAAAACCCCAGGGCTCCCAATTTACCCAGTTCCTTTTGCAAATGGAAAGTCTTGTGAGACGGCAAATATATTACTTGTGGTGTCAGCTTCTGGGAAATGTATTACAGATAAACAAACCGATTTCTCCATCCGAGGAATACACAACAGACATCTAGGTACCACCCAGGTAGGGGCATAATGAATCAGTAACATGATTCCCTAGTATTTCAGTGTAAGCTGGTTGAATGTGATGGAGCGATGGAGAATCCAAACACCATCCTGGAGAACATGATCAGTTCAAGTCAGGGCAGGAAGAGGTGTCCTTCTGCTTATTGGGATTCATTTCCACCTGCTAATACCCACTAGCCAGATCCATTGTGGAGTGGGGCCATCTGCTTTGAAGGGGCAACAAGTCAGTCAATAACAAATAGCAATCAGAATCTGTTGTCTGATGGGGAACCTTCTTAATTACCTGCACTGCACACTGGATGTACATCCCCCTGAGCCATATGCAGCTTAGCATATAAAATTCTGACATTTTATTTATAGGACACTTTTATCCAAAATGACATACAATTGAGAAAGCACAGTTAGCCAATCCCTGGGACAATAAGGGTTAAGGGCACCGCAGTGAAATCGCTACACCAGCGATGGGATTTGAACCAATAACTATCTGATCACAAGTTCAGCGTCTTGCGCCACCCGCTACCGTAAAACTGCAATGCACATTCCAGCAGTGCATTCCAGTGGTAGAGGGGTTTGTGTAGTATTAGGTTAATCCACTTGAATTACCTTCACCCCCTCCTCATGGATTAAACTACTTGTTCAACTGTTCATTAGCAGTTCAGCTATTCAGTAATTTCATTAACAGTGTAAATAGCGTAAAACCCATTGGCTCCCACTTAAAGTCCATCTTGGATGAAGCATAGAGTACTGGGTTCACACACATGCAGGCAGCTATGTCCGCAAGTCTAGTTTGTTCCTAGGATGAGGCCACACCCCCTTTGTTACTGCTATGCACATCTAACCAGAATGTCTTACTTTTCCCAAAGTCATTCATTCATTTCTATAGTGATTCCTTTTCCTTTTCCATTTTTTTTAATCTAGTTCCTGACATAATTCGGCACAGCTAATAAAATGGATGATCAATCTATTTCCAACCAAACATTTTGTTGACTTTCACATTTTTTCAGCTCAGCCATTGAGTGAAAAAAATTTGATTGTCATTGTTTCTTTCATTTGAACATAGTCCATTATTAGGAGAAGCTACAAATGATATGTTTGTATTGAAGTCCGGAGTTTTTGAAACTGAAGGGAAATGAAGGGTTCATTATTATAATATTGATACGACTGGGCTTTTAAATACATTTCCTGTCTTGTGATTAATCAATTTAGCAAATAAATTTTAGGATTGTTGGCAATGAGTCACAATTGTTTTGTATGTTGTCAGAATATCAATTCTATCATGGAATGTTCACTGATAAAAATTATAAACACTCAAAGTGTTAGTGAACAGTAATCTTTTATGAATCTTAAATAAAGATTTGGTATTAAATTTCCTATTCCTAACTTACTAAAATGACAAACTTCAGCAAGAAGTCAGCCCTCAGGGTAAGTCAGCACAGATCTGTGGTTTGTCCTCAGTCACCATGCCTCATGAAAATGCAGGAAGTTGATCTGACACGCAACAGAAATTAAGATCAAGATTCCTGTGTTCACGGTGTTGACTGACTGTAGGTGTGCAAAGCAAAACCAATCATAAGTGAGTTGCGAAGTTAAGGTTTCCAAAGAATTTATTCCAATTTATTTTCTTGTAGTTAAATAACAAAATTATTACTTCATCAACACACTTATTCATTTTTTAGATATGAGAAACCTCATAAGCAACAGTGCCATACTGTAAAAGAATTGGTCAGAGCCAGTTACACTATAAAATTAAAGGGTCATAATGGCATTGACTAATACATTTAAAAAAAAGTTCAACAACACGCACAGCAATATATCTGACTCAATCATGTGAACATAATACAGGCGGAACAGGACAAATTGTGGACAAAAGACCCTCTTCTCTAAAGTTCCTTACAGTGATTAACAAGCAGATTAACTATTCATGACGTTCAAAAGAGCGAGCTTCAGAGTCAGGAGTCCAGAAAGATAAATGGTGATACTGGAGCACTCAAAAGTTTGTCCAGTTTAAGACAAATCCTCTCAGCAAAACATTAAAATACTTGATATAGTTTAAAATCTTGTTTAGCGACGGCCGAAATTAGCATGATGTTAAAACTTGAGGAAGGGGACATTTAAATGTAGAAGCAACCATGTTTTGCTATATAAACATGTTCAAAAAACATTTCCAGATGGAATCGTAACATTAAGACAAAACAGATGGTGGAGGAGCTTGTCAACAAACCAGACTTTGTAACACATGCGCAAATGCGAGTTCATGAGGGCTTTTGCATTTTGAGTACCATTTAAAGGCCAGCAGAACTACAAAGAAGGCGGATGGGAAGTCGAGCCAGCTAAGGTAGAGGAAACTTTCAATGCAGTTGCCTAGGTGCAAACTCAATGTCATAGGAACCAATTCTGCAGTTGGAATGAGCAGATTTGTCTTCTAAAAGAGTGGAAAGAAATTCCAACAAAACAGAGCATCAGTTGTTGACTGTTTGAGAAGAAGGATCTGCTTTCAGCCTCTACTGAAGATAGAGTAACAAACATAGTGGTAGATTTCAAGGAAAAGGCATTTTCCATACGTTTACATTAAAGTGTGTTGTTTTTTTTACTTGAGGATTGAGTTTGCTTCAGAACCAATGCCCACATGTAAGTAATCATGATTCTCCTTTCTAAAATGTGTCTTTGAACATGCATACAGCCTTTTAAACATCAAGACCAATTAATGTTTCCGTAAGTATTATTTTGTATATATTGCTTCAAATAATTTCTTCCAGTAATTGTTTAATTCTAAAATTCTAAGTTACTGATGAAAATTTTTGTTGTCCGTTTCTGGACATTAACAATTCATATAATATGAATTGTACCAAACTTTTTGCTTTCGCTACTAAATCAAATATGTCTTGAACAATTTAGTGTCAGTATTATAACCCGCAAAAATGAGAAATTGGTCACCATTACCTGATTTCATACTACTTTATCTTTCGTATTTTATTAATCATGTGTAACATAGACTCCAAAGAACAAAGATGGAAGTATCTTTTCAGATACAATTGACATTTAGTAAATACGCAACATGCATGTGTATAGTTTTCAGCATTATTACATTACATTTGTATCATTTACATGTTATGGATTTAGACATTTATTTGTTTTCATAACAAAGTTTAATGAAAAAATGACTGGTTATTAGGCTTGACAGTTATTCAGGACTGTTTTTTTAATGCAGCCATTTGATGTAACACATGCAGATGTATCCTGGTCCAAAACATAATGATTGCTTTAAAATATACGGAGAGGAGTAAATAAATAAAACTTTCTAAAATTAAAAATGCCGGTGTTCCAGTTTAGTATTGTAATGTAAATTTTCCAAATGTTAAAATGAAGTGCTCAGATGTACATTATTATTATGCATGATATAATTATATTGGTGATGGGTGTTAAAGGCAATGATAAGATTCGTGTTAATTGTTTATAATTAATGCATAATGTTTCTATTATTGCATCACTTAAATTTAAACATGCTAATTGTGAGGGTTTCAGTATAATATTATACTATTTAGCTTAATTGCTTCCAGTTTTATAGGAGATCATTATAATATTTTGAATGTATGTTATAAACCCCTAAAAATAAAGCAACTATTTCTGTTGGAAAGTGCGCACACTAAATAAAATGTAATAAATTGCTCACTGGGTAGCACTGTTTCCAATTATCGCTAGGATTGGGGGTTTCAATACTTTTTCCACTCACTGTGTTCTTGTTCCCCTCTGGCCTCTACTTGTAGCCAAAAGTCTTGCAATTACGTGAAGTAGCATCTCTAAATTACCTGTAATGTGTGTGTGTGTGTGTGTGTGCGCGCGTGCGCCTGGCAATGTGCTAGCATCCCATCCTGAGTTTTTTTCCTCGCTTATGCCCAGTGCTGTCAGGGATAGTCTCCAGGTTCCAGGATAAGCAGGGGGTCGACGGTTGAATGAAAGAATGAAGACATAAACTTAGTTGCACATAAATAAATTTATTTTAGTTTATGCAGTTTTTTGCAAGATCAGCTTGTGTTACTGCGTAATTGCTGTTGAATTTCAAAAACAAGCATTTCAACAATACTTTTCCTTGCAGAAAATGTGATATATGGAGTTCCATCTATATAAATCTTGACGATGAGGTCTGACCGAGATTTCGAGCGAGGGGAACTTTGCTCAGGGAATCCCCAGGGTATCTGCCTTCCATGCACCAGCAGTCAGTGAGTGAAACAAATTGGGGACTATGACAGACATGTGACTAATGTCAATCCTCCTTCTATACCCAGGAGACCAAACTGTACAGGCAAGATTAATAAAATATTAATGATAAATGACTTCAAAGTGAGTCATAATGCCTAGAGGCGATGTGGCCCATTCCGAATGCCCACTGTCACCACTGACACTGCACCATGTGTCATTGAAAAGAATGTTTACATGCTCAGTAATCTTGGGGAAGGAGTCTTTATCTACTGAATATATAAAGATGTATTTGATGTCTTATTATATTGCTATAAATTAGTTAAATTGTTTTGTGGAAATAACGGAAATGCATCTGGATTAATACAATTTCACAAAGGTGTAAAAGGTGAAATCAATCATATTATTTTCTTCTGTTTTATGTAAATATAAAGCCCACTACGCCTTCTGTAACTTGTACAGGGTCCGGGTACTAATCTTTTTTTCTTCCATTCTCTCCAAGGTCTTTGGATGCTCTGCTTTCACACTGTGTAAATGATATTAGTCTGAAAGAGGTGGCATTTGTCAAAAGTTGGCATGGGGGCAGTTTCTGAAGGACCTGGTCAAGATGCCACAGATAAGCAGAGAGGTCAGGTAATACAGGAATACATGTATATGTTTTAACAGGAACATTGCTAAGACAAAGATTTTTTAAATTCCGAAAGGCTACAGGGGTATCACTAAAGTCAAAGTGCAATCCTATAACTGTCAAACAAGTCTATTAGTGTTATGCCTGGATAGGCTAAAAGCTGCTAATTATAATATACGTCAAAAGAAGAACGTTACACAGTATGTACGGTGAGTTCTCTGTTTGCAGCTCAGGAAATTCATCCTCGGGGTGGCATGGTGGTGCAGTGGCTTGCTTGCACTGTTACCTGGGACCAATGTTCGAACCTCAGTGTGTGGAGTTTGCATGTTCTCACCAGGTCGTCACAAGGTTTCCTCTGGGTACTTTGGTTTCCCTCCACGGTCCAAAAACATGTTGAGGTCAATTGGAGTTACCTAATTGCCCATAGCTGTGAGTGTGCCCCGCGATGTCTTAGTGTTCCATCTTGGGTTGTTCCCTGCCTTGTGCCCAGACTCTGGACCTCTGTGACCCTGAATAGGACAAGCGTGTACAGAAAATGGATGGAAATTCATCTTCACTAACAACAGGGTTCATTTTGCAATAGTCTTTGATTCTAATTTCTTTTTTACTATCATAATTGGAAATTCCATCAGCATGATATTCACAGTTGGTAAATTGAGGTCCAGAGAGTAAAATTACAGACCAAGATTTTGTTTCAACCAACCAGTTCAGCATAAAGATTCACAGTCACAGATTATTCAACTGGTTGGACTTTTACTCTCAGGACCTCAATTACCCAACTTTGATGATATTCCATGTTAAACCTCTTTTTGTTGTTGTTTCTTGTTAACATAATGGGTGAATCCCATGTGGGTAAGGTGCCTGAAAATGACCCTTGCGTCCAAAATATCCTGCAGAAGTCCATGTACTTCCGGAGAGTCGCTAGGCAGCAGTTACCTCAGTCTTCACGGAAATAAACGTGCTGCCTTTACAGTGACTATTGATCTTCCCCATACTGAGGCAAGCTTTATAGGTTGAGATCTTGATGACCTTGTCTCCAGGCATTCTGACTCATTGAATTAGCTCACACCAGGGGTACATTTCTGGGAAATCTACCACCCCTGAAGGAAGCCTGCCAGAAACAACAGATGATATTTCTCTCCGGCAACCCAGGGACATAAGAATTTATGTGGTGCTGTGGGTCTTGCAAACCTGCAGTGCACAACCTATACAAAGCTATCCATTTCAAGCCCGATGAAGCTAACATGTAGAAGAGAATGTTCACGCCGCGCCTGTCAAGTGAGCACAGTGAATCAATAAAAACGCAAACCGTGGACTGCATCCCTCCTCATCAGAGGATGACGCTCAACTATGACCCACGCTCCAAATCCACCAAATATATTTTCTTGTCTTTTCTAGTCTCATCACTACTAATTCAATGACTCTCAACATCATAAAAATGACAAGGCATGATGTAATAACCTTTACCGCTTTGTTTAATTTAAAATTAATAATGTCCATTTCACTTGACAAGGCACCAAGGTTGCATAAAATTGGATTGTAATGAAATAAGTGTCATGAATAATTACTTATTTGTACATTTAGATGGAATTGCTTATTTGTCCTGTTCATGTGTTTCCTTCTCTTGATGTATTTTTCTCAGTATATGTGGCATATCACCATAGTGGGAAAGGAGCTTGAAAGACCTAAACAGTATTGATTCATTACCTTTGTCCTAGAGTATGCTGGAGTATGTTAGAGTATGCAAGATTTCTGGTCAACCAGGGGAGGCTGACCTCTATTAGGACATTGACAGATATAGGTCAAACAAGCAAATGTTTATATTACATTTTGATGGGATGAAATGGACCCCACAGTATGATAAAAACCTGTTATTTTGATATTGTGGGGACCATTTATCAGATCCACACAATGATCTGTGAATCTAATCAAAAAACTAACATTCTATGATCAGTGTAGCAAAACTGGTTTGTCTTTGTTATTGTCTTTTCACTAAGGAAAAATTGTGAAGCACATGGAGGAATTCCACACAACACAGTTTTGTGTTAGATTGATGGTTGTTAGTGACAAATGCAGACAGGGCAGTGGAGGGATTTAAGCCCTTAACCACATTTTACCACCAACACATTTTATAGTTCTACCCTCAATTTGCCCTCAACAGCACAGAAATCACAAATGGCACCATATTTGTAAAATGTCTTTTTTTAAAGCTTGAAACAATGTTCTTACACAGCATATTAGATGTGTTAGCAATGGCATATGGCTAATGATTTAGCTTCCGTCCATCTTGTCTACATCTCTGACATGATTACAGCTCATTTAGCAGGTGTGATGTCCCATAAAAGTCCTCGATTAGAAGTAGGATTTAATAAAGCTGCTGTGGCAGACAGCTGTCCAAGAATACAATGGGGTTTTTTCTGTATATTACACATAGAACGTTTCTGCTTTAATTTATTTAAAGAATGTTCCAGACTTCATATTTATTTCTGCCACCGTGCTCCTCGGGGTCCAGGAAAACTAATGGAACATGCTGTGAGGGCCTAAAGCTATGGGAAGCCCTTCAGATGACATCAACATTAGCCAAAATACAGTGACGTGGTGATGCATAATGCTGGATCTAACCTGTGTAGGTTCTATAACAAAAAAAAAACAAGGAAAGAAAAATCTGTTCAGCAGGCTTTTAGTGTTATAGGTATAATGTCATATTATATAAGTCCGTTGATTTGTTCAGTTCATAGTAGTGCGTGCTGCGAGAAGAAATTTGTCCTAATAAAATGTCAGGCCGGGAGTACAATGAACTCTAATGACTTTCAGAATTGACTAATGGGCAATAAATCTTAGATTAGACGTCTTGCACAACTGTGCTAAATTACGCAGCACACATACACAATAACGCGACTGTCTGTATTCCACTGCATAGGCTGATTTATGCCTAATATTTACCGAGACTGGAAGGGTTGCTGAGCACGCAGCCATAGCGGTGATGTTTGATCAGCAATTTAAAGTAACATTCTACAAATTGTAGCATAAAAAATGCTAATAATAGGGCTTATTATTGAAATGTACATGAATATGGTACGACAACAAAATTATACTCCTTAACAAACAATTATACTTTTATCTGAATATATGTTATAGTAATTTTGTACTTTGTAAAACCCCCAAACATACATATTTAGGGTTGCAGCATAGACTGATATTAGTTTATTAAGAAAGACACATTCACCAAAAATCATATTCTGCCATGTCATGGTATGTATTGAGGACTTAGCAGATGATATATGGCTGCTTTTAGTTTTCTGTAACTAACAAATAAGCACAATAAAGCTGATGAATCACACCGCATGACATGCTGCTATTCCTGTGACCTCCGTCCGCATGAAACATTTTCTGCAGATTACATTCTTTATCCTAATAGGTTCACTTATCATCTGGGGGTACTAGAAAAATCTCTGTTAACTCAATCCTGAGGGAAAATTTGTCATTTAAGCAAAAATCAATCATTTTCCCCCCAGGGAAATGTCATTTTTCTTAAAATAGATAGAGATACAAGAAAATTTTAGGAGAATATGTTCATGCTAGAATGATTTAAAAATATTTACCTACAACATATATGAACTTCCTTTTATCATGGAATTCATTTTACACAGGCTGAAATGAGATTGTTGTTTTAGTTTTGTCTTTAAAGGACTTTTTAAAGAATATGGTTTTAACAATTAAAAATGTTATTAAGGATATTAGGCAAACTTTATGTTCCACCTGAAAGGGTGTATGGCCAGAATGGATACTGAATGTGTTTTAGAATATAAAATATAGCAAAGTGCCACCAGGAGACCAAGACTGTCACTGGGGTGATGCAAGCCGATTGTGGTCTGTGATGAGATTAGCCACTTATTGTGTTCGGACCCCACCCGTGTCATGCAGTAAGAGACAATTAAGTAGGTTAAATTGGCGGGAATGGCATATGCTTTCAGCTTCATGTCCAAGGCTGTATGAGGGCATCAAGTTTACCCCAGTAACACAGAAAATTATCAGTGCATAGATTCATTGTTCATGTGCTTAGGTTCGTTTTAGTTACCGTAAGCCTGCTGTTACCAATCTGGCCAAAATAAGCCAAATTAATGTGATGTCATGTACCAAATATTTTGAAGGAGTTTCTACGGGCAGCTAGTTGTGATCTTGTGATTAGAATGGAGAAACTTTAATAATATTTTCAGCGAAATTCCCTTTGACCCATCTTGCTCTCCATATAGGTGAG
>JAABNY020000015.1:13182816-13196924 GCA_015164015.2 Brevimyrus niger
AAGAAATTCGAGGTCAAGTGAGTTCGAGAACCAAGGTACCACTGTATTAAACTAACTGCCTGGGAAAACTGAAAACAAGGCCTGGATTTGGAATCGAGGACTAGATTTCAAGAGCCCTAATCATTAAGCAGCGCTCCCACACTCAGGTAAGGGTTCAGAAAGATGCACTTTCTGATCACTAGCTGTGGGATCAGTTTCTCTAACTCAGATGCGGACAGATTTCTGCTGGAGGTGACTGCTCTCCGTCTTCTTGGCCTACCCCAGAGGATCTACACAAAGACGGCGGACCCCGACAAACAGCCCAGCACCAACGACTCTTCTCCTAACTCCCTCACTGGTGTACCCTCACTGTAAATAATCACACCCTTCTGGGAACAAAATGGCTTCCTTTGTCTTGGGGTTCTAGCTGCAGAGACAATGTCTACAAATATATGCTATCGGTCTTTAACTTGGCCACATTAGCTTAATGCTTAAAACCAAATGGTACGTTATTTATTGAGCTAAATTGAATTTTACTCAAGTAATATCCTATACTATCTAATTTCTTGTCAGTTAGTTTACTTAGCTCTTACAACTATGAATATTAATGTGGATGTCTATGAGCATGAGTCAGACAGACAATTGTGTGTAGAATCCTAAGTATATAAGACATGTACAATGCAGATAAGTTTCGTTATTGCATTTAAATACATGAGCGGCGTAAGCAACCAAGTACAAGAAAATGCAAATCAAGCGAAGTGAAAAGCCTTATTAAAGGTAAATAATTTCCTTTCATCGCACTCAGTTGCAGGACACTTTTAAGATGCACGGTAGTTGCCAGTTGCTCTTTTAATGCTCTTCCACATTTGGGAACAGCGGAGTGGAGTTCGGATTTTTTCTTTAGATTGATGGCATCCCCTCGTGTCCAATGAGCACTAGTGGAACTGGAAAGTCTTACGGGCTCTGGAGTCCACTTTGCACATTTGTATCTTTAGGAGACTGAATTATTTTCGTGTTTGATAGGGTATTCATATATTCACCTTATTTTATTCAGAATGCGTGGGTGAATATAGAAATTATGTTGTAAAACCAGAGTCCCAAGAAGACCAATTAGGCATAAAAAATGAAAGTGTGCTGTTTCTTTCAGGGGTCGCGGCAGTTATGCACTAAGATTTAGATTCAGATGTGACTGTGCAGGTGAACTACTCTGGTGCATCTTGTTAGTTGCTTTGCACTTTCAGAGTGTAGTTTCCAAGGTTGGAAAGGCTATCATTTCTTACAGACTCTTTCAGCCCTCAAGTCACCCGATGACCGTTTTGTTTCCCCTGGTCAAGCAGTGCTACTTCATTTTGCACCTTCAAGGTTTCTGTGCTTTAAAGAACCTGTTTTTCCTTCACATCCTCAAGCCGCTGTCATGACAACCTGTTTTATTTTTAAAATTGGTCTCCTTGAAGGTGTACATTTTTTTTTCCCTGGTTACAGAAACGGTTTAAAATCAAGCCTGGGGTTAGTGTAATCTTTGGAGAATGTTAGGTTTAAGAATATTCTCATATCCCCTATAAGACATGTGAAGATTATCAAACTGTTGAAGTGTGTTTAACGGAAATGATCACGAAGCAGAATATTTAATTTTTTCCTCTCAATACAGGGCAATGATGTAAAATGACAAATGACGTTGCACTCTCAGGAAAAAAATATCACTATGTGGGAAACAAGGCTAATTCTGAAGTCACGCAATATTCAGTGACTATAGTAAGTGAAAAAAAAATACAGCAAATATTGCATATCTAAAGAAACTGAAATATTGCATGAGATGTACATCTTTAACTGACACAGGAATCCTTTCTGTATTTTACACATCCAATTTGAGTGTCTTAATGCGCTGTTCCACCTTGCCCTTTTGATAAATAACACCAAATGCAGCTTGATACCTGCATATATCCGAAAAAAATGAATATCAGCTCATTGCTTCATTTACAATCATTATCTTTGTTTGTTTTTTATATACAAAATTGCATTAGGGGAATAATCTAGATTCCAAGCCAAACAGGCACCATTTATCTTTCCAATCATTACAGAGAATTCAACTGCCAAATAAGTTAAAAAAATTAATTTGGAGAAAAAAAGCAATTTTCTTTCACTGCTATAGCTCTCAAAAATGTAATTTATTTTCAGGGGGAGCATTATGACAAGACTTTTTTCGCACATTATAATTGGATACATTTTTCAGTCATAATGGTATACCGTATTACAATAGTTTTCCATGAAATACTACCCATTATCTACGAGGTAGTATCTCCAGAGAATGCGGAAACCTATGAAACTCAGAGATTCCTACTAGGTTACAAATATAACATTTAACAAATATAAGGTGAGAAAATGAATACAAACAGAACTAGCACCCCCTCACCTGTACTTATCAGTAATCATATTCCGAGAAAAAAGATAAAACACGGTACAAAAACCTGTACACATTTACCTTGATTACTTAGCATTAGTAGGTCAACATTAATTAACAATGTTAACATTGTAGAACTTCCAAAACTATTGTGGAAGTTATCCTTTTGTTTCAGAAAAATATGGTGCCTTCTTTTACAAGCATTACCTAAGTAAAACATTTCAATGATTAACATTTTGTGCTTTTTAAGCAATTTTGGCCTATTTTCTTCCAGTTCCACAACCAGTGCTCCAGATGTATGGGATATTCTTACATAAACAGACTACTTAAGATTTCGATTTCAAAAAGAAAGTATGTCTCTTTAAGTAATTTGCAAAGATAAAAACAAATAGCACTCTTGGTACTGAGGAGAGTCTCGTGCTGTTAGTGCCACTAAACTCAAATCAAGGCTTTCAATGGCGTAATTTGACTGTATCGATGAAACACGGTGCAACTATAAGTATGAGAGGTCTGCATCATCACTGGAATCATTTTGCCATTGAGTAGAGTGAAGATGTTGGAGTGTTTCTGAAAATTTATGCAATTACGTGAAAGCATCATGCCGTCTGTCATCTACAGACACAAAACAGGACACAAAAAAACCACAAGTAAGGTAAGTACCAAGCACAACTAATGGAAAAAGAGACCTCTAAGTTCCTCTGTCCACCCGGGCACCAGCTCCCTCGGGGAAATTACCAGAGAGTCACACAAAAAGGAACAAGATATTCAGTGGCAGACTCTGGCTTTGACAGAGAGGCTTTTTCAGCAGGAGCTGGAAAATCTCCAAAAGCAAAGATGGATCCGAACACTCGGGTCAGAGAAATGGAGGAGATGCAAGCGGGCCCATGAGTGCCGCAGGAGACGGCAAATCGCAACGGGCTGGTGGGCACTGGAGGTACACAAATCAGACACTAAGTACGGAGAGGCACGGGCACTTAGAGGTATGAAGGGTACTCATTTCATGCAGCGTGGAGGCCTGGAGCATAATGGGTAGAAGATCATGAAAATAGGACTGCTGTACTGGAGAAAGAAGTGCAGGAGCAACCAGGGAAATCAATTAGCGGCAGAATTACAGCTATCCATCATTCTATCCATCCATCCATTTGGATCCCATCCCAAGCAGCACAGGGCACAAGGCAGAGGTTAATCCTGAACTAATGCTGGTCCATTTCAGGGCACAAAGTACACCGTATAACAAACATGTCATAGTATGGACACCATCAATGACAAAAAGCCAAAAAGCCTTAATCACTTTTGTAGAACATCCATTTATCTTCTAACCACTTATCTTGGTCAGGGTCATTGGGGGGGGAGGGGCTTTAACCTATCCCAGGCAGCATAGGTCACAAGCCTGGGTACATCAAGGATGCAGAATTTTCAAGAGAAATTTATATTATTTATTATCTTAATGCATGCAAATCCCAGGATGTTGCTAGGGCTGTTTTAGGGGGGCTTTAGCCTAAGCCCCCCCCCACCACCACCACCACCAAAACAATGTTCTTTACCCCACCGCCCCCAAATAATTGTACACTAATTAGTTTAAATAGTGTGTTCCCATTCATGCTCATTGAAAGTAGACCCCTTAGTAGATGCGTACCCACCCTTTTCATAAGCCTCTAGTGACCTCATTTAGAGCTACTTATTTTATCTAAGGGTAAAATAGGCAGGAACTTCAACAGAGACCCATCAGGTGCCCTTCAGGAAGGATACCTGTGCTGCTTTCAAACCCACATATACGCAAACATTTTTTAATTGGGGCAGAGGCAATGATGCTAAACTTTGTCTTCCTAGGACCATGTGGAGCAAAGGGGTCTGTAAACAAACTCTGCATAATGCAGTTAAAATCACTGGAAACAAAATCAGAAAATGTAACAGTGTAATAGGAGGGCAGCAGCTGGTTAACGGTTCGGAAAGTGGACTTATAATGACTCAGGATAATGAGGAGAGTTATGCTCTTGCTCTGCTTATTTTCATAGAGTAAATAATCCCAAATAAATAATCACATAAATGGAAATGTGAACAGCTGTACACTATGTGAGCCCCTTTCACTGCCATTGAAGCGCACACTGGGGGATGAGTACTGGGATGTCCAGCTATAGCTGGGGTCTCCCAGGGGCCCTGTGGGTCACCTCACACCTCCCCGGCTGGGCAGTTTAATCTCACCTCTGCCCTGCGTGCAGTTTGCATGCTTTTGCCTGTGATGTGTGAATTTTCTTTGGCTGCTCCGGCAGTCTGAACCCATACTGCCCCGTCCCCCAAACGCCTCCCCGGCTGGGACTTTGGAACTTGCCCTCTGCCCTGTGTCCTCCCATATGCCAAATACATGTAATTAGGCTAACTGGAGTCTCTAAACTGCCCATTGTACATGAGTGTGTGCATTGGATGTGCTCTAAAATAAACTGGCATCCCAGTCTGGATTGTCTGACTTCTGGTCCCCATCACCCTGATGAGGATAACTGGTTGCAAGATGGATGTATTACTATAGGTTATTAAACACTGTATATTAAACAATGCATTAATCTGTCTTTCTAGTCTTGCTCATGCCTCTTTTCAGTAATACAAAGTAACAATGCCTTGACTTCAGTCAGACATGTAACTATAATAATAGTAATACTGGCCGCTCCATAACAACTCAACCAAATTATCAGTGACTAAGGCAGTTGAGCAGCTGTACTTAAGGTAATGCCAGCGAAAAACTCTGAGTAGAAGAATAGGCCCATATTCAAAATGAGAGCAAATTCTTGGATCGTTAAAACGGAGGTAGAATCTGAGCAAGGCAGC
This sequence comes from Brevimyrus niger, assembly GCA_015164015.2. NCBI lineage: Eukaryota > Metazoa > Chordata > Actinopteri > Osteoglossiformes > Mormyridae > Brevimyrus > Brevimyrus niger. Next base: position 13,188,014 of record JAABNY020000015.1, read on the forward strand.
AGATCTCTTTGTGACACCTATCAGCTTGTTGCTTGCTGTGTAATATGGTGAGTGAATCGTCCTCTACCTTGTTCCTTAGGAAGGGACATGCTGTGAGGTATCAGGCTAGGAAACCACACAGGTTCACCTTTTTCTGACAGCAATGACATGTTCTGGTGGTATCGCAATGATGCCAGTGCATTTTCTTATATTTGTGTAACACTTTTCTTTCTCTAATAATTGTGTATAATTGCACAGGATCATAAATCAAAACTTATTATTTCACAAAAGTGTATACTTGACAGGGAGAGTGGGCAGCTACATTGTTTTGTATTATCATCAATGAACACACAAAAAATATAAAAATAAATTGTTTTCATATCTTTATGGAGACCATCCATTCATTTATATGGGAAACCCTAACCCCAACAATGACAATCTTAACCCCTATGCAGCCCTAAATTTAATCATAAGAAACCAAACGAAATACAAGTCTTTTGGAATTTTTAGTGTTTTGATTGTACTCAGACTTTAATAAAACAGATTTTTATTTAAAAAATGAAAAATGGTCCCCACAACATCAAAATAACAGCTTTGTGTCATATTGTGGGCACATTTGATCCCCACAATGTATTGTAAATCTGGAATACACACACACACACACACATACTGTACATACCCCTGAATGTTTATTTTGCAGATTTCTCAGTGGGAAAAATAAATCATTTTCATATAACAGGAAAACATATCTGTGGAAACAGCTGCCATCCACTTTATACTCTTCCATTCCTGTTGTCTTTTTCCCTAATAATACTTCCCATAAAACTCAGGAAAATCTGAAACCGTATTTTGTGTCCATCCAAATTAGAGATGAATGTGCCAGTCTCCTGCTAAAGGAATGGCTAAGTCCCCCTCAAGATGGTCAAGATGGTCTTTGGGAACCCTCAGACTGTACCGATCTTTAATCCCTCCCGGCACACCTGAACTAAAAAAAACAAGCAATTAAGAACAAAGAATACCTGGAACGGGTGTGCTACAAGTTGGGAGGGAGTAGAAATGTCTGGAGGTCCGTGAGGCCTGCGTCGGGAAACAGCATCCTCATGTATAATCACACACAGCAATCGATGTATTTACACCTATCCTGGTCAATATATTGTTTTGGTTTAGTGTTCCCTTCTAGCGAGCGGAGGACCGTTTCTGATCTCTCCGTTTTCTGATGCTGTTTGGTTCTGCGATTGGGGTTTGTTTGATTTGTTCTAGCTCTAGCTTTCTTGTTCATTCTTTAGTTTCTTGCTTTGCTTTGCGTCCTGGATCCTGTCTGTCAGTCACGTGACCTTACTGGGTTCTCTGACCTTCTGTTTCGCCTGATACATTGATACCTGGGTGCTCAGGTCCCGCTCCGGCACCTCAGCTGCCTGCCTTGAATTCAGCGCCCTCCCCCCCCAGTCCTGTCCACACTGAGAACTCAGAGGCTCCCCCACCAAAGAGGAAAAGCCTGGTGGTGCAGAAAACCAGGCCCCTCAGGTGTGAGCAGCCAGCGACGTGACCTTATTAACAAAGTTGTTTTAACTACCTCTCTCCTTTTGTCATGAAAGTTCCAAAGCACCTTTTGTGTATAAATTGTACATCTTTGAGTTGAGTGGAGTGAATAGGAACCTTCATTTCATATACACTTAATGCTGAGAGTTTCATTATCTATAAAAATATATTTTTAAATAATTAGATAATTACCCATAAAATTGATGACTGTCTTTCCAGAGTATTTATCAGTTTCCAATGATCATCATTTATGCATCTTGTATTCTCCACAGGGGAAATAAAATACTTTAAAAGGAACATATCCAAGCATATTACAAATACTTAGCATTTACCAATTTTGGGGAAAGCACACAGAATAATACCATGACATATTAGCATTCCAAGTTTAATTAAAAAAAAAAAATCAATTATGTTGCTATTTGCACATTTTAAATGAAAGAGAAATATAAAAGGCTTACATTATTTGGTAAAGTAACTGCCTAGTGCTGACCTTGCTGTAAATTTCCTAAATATTTTCTACTTTTCAGGCTCAAATAATATATTTCAAATACCATTCACTGTTATTCAGTTTTAGTATTAGCTTAAAATGAATATAAAACAGATAGAATCATGGGGTTTTGACACCTTTATGTGCATACAGGGCATTTTGTTTTCATGTCTACATTATGGGATAGTTGACATAGTCAGATATAAAATTATTACATTAAAATTGATATTCAAAAACAGAAAGTCAGACAGGTAATATACAAACTACAGCTTTATTGATTAGTATAAAATGTTGTTTTTTCTGTAATGCCCTGAGTAAATCACAGATCAATGGTCCAGATTTTGCACCAGCAGAAAGAGTCTAGGATGCTACACAATCAATACAGAGAAATAGAATTAAGTGGTTCCATAATGATAAATGGGATAAATCGTCTCACCAACAACTGATACACCCTTAATGGAAGAAATATCACTTCGCTCACTGTTGTGACTGTTCCCATCAGAACATATAAAAGAACAAAGATTGCTGCTTTTACATTTACATTATCCATTTAATTGTCAGAGTGAAAAGCACAAAACAACCAATACAAAAATCTATAAAACCATAATGACGTTTTACACCTTAATAATGTCACATTCGTTAACTGGTGTGTGGCGAGAGGAAAAAAACAGGAGGCAATTGTTTAGTTCATGGAAGGGATGAAGCACTTTTTTATTAGCAACAAGAAAAAAATGCAGAGAAAGGAAGATCCGGTTACTGGCAAGATAACAAAAGACTCTGACAGGAAGTTGAACAAGCCTTCAGAATAAGAGCCCTGAGAATTCTGATCACTATGAACCTGCTACATGTGTATACATGGCAAATTAAATATGTTTAAGTATAGTCGAGTATTAATTAATTATTCATTGTATTGGCAATCAGGAATTTGTTAATTGTAGTAGAAAAATCCAAAATACAACACCATTTCCAAAACAGTCAGGACAGTGTGTAAAATGTAAAAAAAATTCAAAACGAATGTGATGATTTATAAATCACAAAACCTCATACAGTATTTAATTGAAAATGGAACAAAGATAACATATCAAATGTTCCAACTGAGAAATTTTATTGCTGCAAATATAAGCTCAATTTGAATTGGCAGCACCACATTGCAAAAAATTTGGGACAGGGACATGTTTACCACCGCTTCTTTTAACAACATTCTGTAAATGTTTGGGAACTGAGGAGACCAATTGCTGAGGTGAAATGTTGTCCATTCTTGCCTGAAAGAGGATTTCTACTGTTCAACAGTTGTGTGGCTCCTTTGTTGTATTTTTTTTCGTTTCATGCAGATCAGTTTAGCACCCAGACTCTACTACGAAGTCTTGTTGTTGTAATGTGGGCAGAATGTGGCTTGGCAATTGTCTTGCTGAAATGTACAAGGCCTTCTCGGATAAAGACGTCTGGGTGGCAGCATGTTGCTCCAGAAGCTGTGTACATCATTTAGCATTCATGGTGCCTTCCCAGATGTGTAGGCCACCCAAGGCTTGGGCACTAATGCACCTCCATAGCATCATGGATGCCAGCTTTTGAACCGTCTGCTGATAACAAGCTGGATGATCCCTCTCCTCTTTAGTCTAGTGGACGCGGTGTCCATGATTTCCAATAAAGAATCTGAAATTTTGGTTTGTCAGACCACAGGACAGTTTTCCATTTTGCCTCAGTCCATTTTTAATTAGCTCGGGTCCAGAGAAGTCAGAGACATTTCTGGATCATGTTTTAATGTGGTATCTTCCTTGAATAGTAGAGTTTCATCCTGCATTTGTAGTTCACCTCTGTTGTACAGTTACAAACTGAAAACAATGGTTTTCGGAAGTGTTCCTGAGGGCATGCAGTGATTTCCACTATAGAATCATGTCTGTTTCTAAGCAGCATGGGCCCGAAGATCACGGCTATCCAATACTGGTTTTCAGTCTTGTCCCTTGCATACAGAGATTATTATGTACCGTAGATGATGGAATTCCCAAACTCCTTGCAATATTACATTAAGGAACATTACTCTTAAGTCATTGGCCCATTTATCTATGCAGTCTTTCAGAAAGTGATGAACCTCTCCCCATCTTCACTGCAAAGACTCTCAGCCTCTCTGGGAGACCCTATTTATACCCAATAATCTTGCTGCATTTTATTGTTGTCTTTGATCTATTTTAAATTAAATACAAGTTTGTATAATTTGCAAATCAATGCATTCTGTTTTCATGTACATTTTACACAGTTTTTTGAAACGTTTTTGTATGTTATTCTCTAGTTTTGCAATTGTAAAGGGGAATAAATTAAGGCATTAGCAATATCTGAGATAATATTAGAATTATGGATGGATTATAGAAAATCAAAGAGTTGGGAACTCCGGTAAAAGAAGCCACTTTGTGTCGCAACCTGCCTGATCCATCCCCTGATATGACCAGCAGGGGTCACTGCTGGTCCTCCAGTACCCCCCTGTTGCATCTCAGCTGTTTCCTGTTCGTGACCCCCAAACTTAATGTCGATACCTGAATCATTTCAGTCTCTTGTTAGTCTAGTGCTTCCCAGTCCTGTCTCCTCCAGTTCAGTTATTATTCCCAATCGTTGCCCCAGCTTCTTAAATTGACCCCTTTGGGGGGTTTCGCCATTCATGGCTGCAATCTGGGGTTCCTTCCACCTTTGCTCACCTTAGGACACAACAGAATGACTGAACTCGCATAAAACCCTTGCAGTTTGTGTTTCTGCCTCGACTTCCAAACCGTTTTACATCTGACGGACCGGAAAACCCAATGGGCTGTGGGATTCGCTGGCGCCGCCTCAGCCCCCTGAAGAAACAATAGTTTTGGACGAGCAATCCCATGGTACGGAGGATCCCCGAGCCAGAACTCTCTTCCTGTGTGATGGGGGTTGCTGCTCTCCGGATTCAACCCAGACGTGGATCTGCAGGAAACGAAGAAGGTTGGGTGCCTAATGGTCTAAGTGCGAAGGCTTGTTGATTGTGAGGCTGAAAAGCCTGTCGTCTCTCCATCATATGAAGTAGACTCGTCTGCTGGCTCCCTGCGGCTTGCTGCAGATTCTCCTGTTGGCTCTCAGAATTGGCCGCCACCGCACCTCCAGAATTCAGCCCAGATGAGATCACCATGCCTCTGGAGCCCATCTTCACCTCTGCTGTGCCTCCTGAGTGTGTTTTCACCTCTGCTGCACCTTCAGCTACTCCGCCCACGTCCTCGGTTAACAAGGGGGCTGGTTCACCTACACTCCAAACTCCTGAGGGGGCCTCTATACCTTCATCACAGGATCCCAACCCAAAAGGGATCATGTTGCCTATACTTGGTCCTGCAGTAGCAGTGAACCTGACCCAGTAGATGTCATTCCACCTTCATTTAAACCAGGTGAAGCTGCTCCTCCAGTTGGAACTCTTCTCTGGACTGCTTGGTCCACTCTATTTCATCTGCAGCCCTGCAGGGAACTCGTTGCTTGCCACCAGCACCCGGGGCTGTACCCTGCTTGCATCCAAGTGCCCCTGCTATGCCCTGTTCATCTCGTGCCAGGTCCCCAAATGTCTCCTCAGTTCCTGCCTCATCCCGAGATGTCTCTTCAGCCCCTGGTGTCTTTCTGGTGCCCGCCACGACCTTGCAGCTGTCTCACTCTCCTGGTTTGTCAGTGGTGGACTCCTCACCCCCAGCCAGTCACTGTCCACCCAGCACCCGACTCCCCAGTCGCTGCCAGGTCAGATTGGACTGATAACCTTCCAGGCAACTTAGAGTAGGACCCTCTTGGCCTTGCCCTGAGTCCTGCTCTGTGGGCCCTGCTGTAGTCCAAGGCTAATATACGCTAGGGCCCCAAGAGGGGTTAGCTGAGTCTCCATCTCCATAAGGGTGAGATCGGGGCACAACATCTGCGCCGGCCATCCAGACATGCAGCCTGTCCGGGTTGTCGCAACCTGTCTGGTTCATCCCCTTGTATAACCAGCAAGGGTCACTGCTCCTGTTGCTACTTAGCTGTGTCCTGGTCATGATTCACAATCCTAATATCGACACCTGAATCATATCAGTCCCTCGTTAGTCCGGTATATTCATGCTTCCCAGTCCTGTCTCCCCCAGTCACGTCATTGTTCCCCGTCGTTGCTGCAAGTCCTTAAATTATGGAGACTTCTTTGCTCAGCTTAGGATGTGACACTTTGAGCATCTAACTTTTGTTGAAGTTGTCTTTTGGTATATGTGGGAAGGTTAATCAGAAGAAATGTACGATAATCCAGGTTACCGGGGTCTGAAGTAGGTGTAAGGACTAATATATTAACTCCAAAAGAGCTCTAAAAGCTGAAATCACAAATTTTTCTGCAAGCGCTAAGGGCCTTATAATTGAAAATGAAACTGATATAGTAAATGAGTTTAATGCTTATTTTACACAGTAACAACACAAGTAACTTAGCACCATTTAGTATGAATACAGCGTTGTCTATGACCAATATATGTATAACTGAGGCTGATGTGGTACAAAGCCTAGCTACGCTCAAAATAAATAAATCGCAGGGCCCTGATGGCATGTTACCTATAGTTTTAAAAGAGATGAGGGATATTATTAGCCAACCTTTAACTTTAATATTCCAGAAATCATTATCTGCTGGTGTGATACCTTCTGATTGGAAGCATGCAAATATAACACCCATATTCAAAAAAGGGGATATAAGTAATCCAGCAAATTATAGGCCAATCAGTTTAACTTGCATAACTGGAAATGTAATGGAAGCTATAATCCAAAGTGAAAATGGTATATTACCTGGATTCAAATAACATTCTGAAGGATTGCCAACATGGATTTAGGAGAGGTAGATCCTTTTTAACTAATTTACTTGAATTCTTTGAAAAAGCTAAAAGAGAAATTGATCACAAAAAGGTCTAAGATGTGATTTACTTGAATTTCCAGAAGGCCTTTGATGTTGTCCCCCTCAAACGGCTCTTGCTTAAGCTCAAAGCTGCAGGGATTTTAGGAACTGTAGCAGCTTGTATCGAAAACTGGTTAAGACAGAAAGCAGCGAGTAGTTATTAGAAGCATAATGTCACAGTGGGCCTGTGATCATAGTGGGGTACCTCAAAGTTCAATTTTAGGACCACTATTGTTTGTAATTTACATTAATGACATTGACACCAATACATACAGTAAACTGGTTAAATTTGCAGACGACACCAAGGTGGGTGGTGTAGCAGATACTGATCTAGCAGCAAAGAGGCTACAATGGGATCTTGATTTAATTAGCGACTGGGCTGATACTTGGCAGAAGAAATTTAACACAGAAAATGAAAGGTAATCCATGCAGGGAGCAGAAGTACAAAGTACAGATATTTTATGGTTTCCACTGAAATAAAGGTATAGCTGATTATGAGAGAGACCTTGGTGTGTATGTTGATGCTTCCATGTCCCACTCTTGCCAGTGTGGGGAGGCAATAAAAAAGCCAAAAGGATGTTGGGTTACATCTCTAAGTGTGTGGAGTTTAACTCAATAGAGGTGATGCTACAATTATATAATTCCTTGGTAAGACCTCACCAAGAATATTGTGTGCAGGTTTGGTCACCATACCTTTAAATGGACATTGAATGCTCCCTTGGAAATGCTGCAACATAGGGCTACAAGACTGATTCCTGGTCTTAGGGGAATGTCTTGTGAGGAGAGGTTAGCTGAGCTGAATCTGTTTAGCCTCGAGCAAAGGAAACTAAGGAGGGAACATGATCCAGATATATAAGATTCTAACGGGTCTCGATGCTGTCCAGCCAAATGGTTATTTCAATATTAGTTTAAATACAAGAAATTGTGGCTTTAAGTGGATAATTGCGGGAGAACATTTTAAAATGAATTTCAGAAAACACTGCTTTACTCAACATGTAGTTAGAGTATGAAACAGTCTTTTTATTATAATGTAGCGCAAAACCCTGAGTTCCTTTAAATCAGAGCTAGATAAGATTTTAACAAATCTGAGCTAATAGTTAAGTTCTCCCCAAATGAGCTTGATGGGCCGAATGGCCTCCTCTCATTTGTAAATTTCTTGTGTTCTTATGCTAACACTTTAAATATTATAAATGGCAAGGAGTAGTATGTGTGCATGCTGCTTATTGTTGAAATGTAATGTCTGTATGCTGCAAGTGCTAATTTTCAACAGGTGGGAAAAAAACAGAAATTAAGTGAGCTGTCATCAACATGTGTCTGAGGAATTAAGATTAAGATCTTACATCCTTATAAGCTATTTATAATAATAATCGCCAAAGTATCAACGATTCATAGCACTGAGTGGAAAGACGGACTAAATTACTCAAAACCTGCTAAAGTATATACTCATAAGCAGTAAAACGTTGAGTTTACTTAAATATTTCTCTAGTGAATTCTGCTTAAATCTTATGAATCAGTTTGCAAATTCCAATTTGTTCGTTACATTAACAGGAAATGTTTTATATTTAAGGTTTCTCATTAACAAAGGAACTTAATAACGATATTTTGTAATATCCCAAGGGGTTTTGCACTCCCCAATCAACGATCCCTTGATTTAGAAAGTCCTTTAGCCTCAAGAGATTCCTGACAAGAGTGTGGAAGCAAGGAACTAGACATGACAAGTGGCAGTCTTTGGTTTCTTAATGTCATACAGATTGCAAGAGCTGCGCAAAAGCCATCCTCGAGATCCTGTCAGGTGCTACCACACCAACTTGGAGATATAATTTACACTTTCCGGTGGCTAATAAAAGCAGAATGGCCAGTCCCACTTGACACCACCTTAGCCTTCCAAAGGTCCAGCAGCAGATCTTTCCTACCATGGACTATAGTTTAATGTTACTATTTTTTAATAAATTGCCCTACTGTCTCAATTAAAAACCTCACACCCCATAGTTTAAACTGACTCTAGTGGGGAGCAGTTGGTC
>JAABNY020000015.1:13207572-13219337 GCA_015164015.2 Brevimyrus niger
AACAAAAATTTTAAATATTGTTTTTTTCAATTTAGGGGAAAAGGAAGAAGAGGGGTGTTTTGGGTGATTTATGGGTTTTTTTTTTTTTTGGTTGATTGGGAAAAGGTTGTGTGTTGGGGGGGGGGGGTGGGGGGGTGGTGGTGGCATGGGTCAGTTAAATTTTACTGAACAAAGTTAGTTGGGGCCCCTTTTTACCAGAAGCTCTCCTGGGGTACAACCTGGAGGAGAATGTGCATTAATGCACTTCTGGTGCTTGCAACGTCAAGAAGCACAGTCTAAGCTTTGTACATGAATCCAGTAAACAAAGTATACCAAATGCCCATGTCATGCAGTACAATTACATTTCATATAATTTAATTAAAATGGTGCATTTAATATTGTACCCCTAGTAAATACTTCTACGAGAAAAGAGTTTAGAAAAACATTTTCATATGGAGTCCATAAGACTATAATGTACGGACTCAGCTATCACCAATTTCTCGCCTCACTTTTAAATAACCCCCCTATTTCAGCCTTGAATAATTGACGTCACACTTGTAATATACTGTATGAAGTAATCAGTGTTTAAGGACTGCATGGAAAAGTTTAAACTACGCATGCTTCCGCGGGATGAATATTCTCCCCTCTGAAATAGCTTTGCCTCAAAGTGTATGACGAATGTTTTTCAAGATATAATACTAGCTCAATGCAGTATGCACGCATTTATTTATATAGTATTTACGACTATAGAAATATTTCAAATATACATTTAGTCATGGTACCTGTCAGGCTCCCTCTCTGGTCTTCAGGGGTTAAACGGCGTGGCGCTGCGGAGAGGGACGCCGCTTCCCGCCGAGCCGCGGCGCTGCACGTAGCCGCCGGACTCCGCTCCGTACTCCCGCCCCACGTCTCACTCCTACATTACGGCGTTTCAACAGATGGCACAGTGTCCAACAACTTCCCTCTCACCGGCTTAAGGGGCAGCCTGTAAGGAAACTTGCTGAAACACCGGCGGATTTTCTCGCTGCTCTGAAGACGGGACTTGCTGACATTATCCCCCCCCCCGCACTTGCTGGTGTCTAACGCCGTTTCCAGCGAAGGTTTCCGCCGGGTTTCCTCCGCGACCTCAGGCTCAAGCCACTCGAACCCATCACTCGGTCTTCGGAAAAGCTGAACTTGGAGCAAACCTGACTCGGCTTTTGTGGTGGATTTTCCAACTGAAGGGTATGTTTTTTCATGTATTCGTAATATACACATTTAATTATGCATTATACCTAATATATTATTTCTATAGTATTTGCGTTATTATGAATATACAGCTTGAGTAAGTATTTGGCAGTGCAACTTTTTTTTTCTTAAGTTTTGCACGTAACATTTCTTTTTTGCACATCAGGATTTCTTACGTGACGTTGGTCCTTTATGTTGTATGCAATACACCATTAGGCTGTGTCTTGGGTTTGTAGGTGGTCTTTAGTAACCCAATTAAAACAATATTGCCAAAGTGTCTCAGATTATGGGAAGTGTAACTCACACCGCAGCACTCGGGACGCGTGAAATAACTCGTTTTTATATCATGCTTTACATCATTTAAATTTGCACGTAGATAATAACTGTTCCATCTAAATACTTCTATTTGTGTAACGCTGCACCATTATGACTCACATAGTGAGAAGTGCAGTTCTTGACATAAAAGTAAAGTTAACTTAACAAACAACTTAACGTATTGGAGCGTCATGCGTTTTTACAATAAGTTTTCTCTAAGGATATTATATTGGCAGCATTATCTCATGAGTCAGATGTATAGTACATTTGGCTGAAATTGAGTTTGCTTTTGTACAATGTAATCTTTGTAGCGTTCATATTAAAATATGGAAAATAACTATTTTGCTTGATGCTGTATAAAGAGAGTAGGCGCGTAAAACCGAAAGGCTATGCTTGTTCATTAAATACTATACTATGAGTGTTAGGAAATACACTTTCAAAACGTTAACCTAGATCTGAAGTTGTGTCTTTCTTAAGATGCTGTTTATTCTTATCTTTGCTTGTCATCTTTCTCACACATTCTCCCTTCCCCACTCAGTTCTGCAAAGGACAGCACTTCTAATAAACCCTAGGATGGCTACAGAATTTAAACCACAACAACACCCCAAATTATATCCACATCTGCAAAAAGAAAGCTAGCCCTCCTGCTTGACTTGGAAGGGGACTTAACAATGGCCCCTTTTCTCAGACTTTGGTGTTGGTCTTACATTTCCACATGACGTAATTTATTGCATGGATTTGTAATAATACACTGTGAAATCCTGTCCCCCAATAAGGTTAATTTTTTCATGTAATTTAGCAGATGACTAAAGCGGAAAGAATGAATTTTGCAGAAGTTATATATCATCATATTTGTTAAAAGCTAAACGCGTTTTACAATTATACATATACATGTATGAATGCTGCAAACTTTATAGCGGCTTTCGGCAAAATAATATGGAATGAAGCGTGTTGGATGAGACACTGGCTGCATTTGGCAATGTGAACGGCGAGCATTCATGTTGATGTTGGAAACATGATGGTCGTGCTACAGCTAGCACGCAGCACGACTGCGATCATTAAACAGCAAAGTGTAAATAGTGAAAAATGAGCGTGAAGCCTCTACCAGTGTAAGCTTCTGAAATGCAATTTAGTTTTTATTAAAAATTACTCAACATTAAATTACTTTTTTCAAAATAGGATTTGCTCTGCCATTACTTGGTTCTCTCCATAAAGTAAATATGTGAAGAAATCCTCTGAAAATTCTAGTGTCAGAGATTAGCTATACTTAGACTCTCATGGGGGGAAACCGTGAAATGGTTTGATGTGCATCAAAGATGGAGTTCACACTTGACTGAAAAGGTGTTTATTTTGTCCTGAATGTCATCTTCATACATACATAGATTCATACATTCATACAAGACATTAAACATAATTATGGTATTGCGTGTAAAATATCTGAGCAACTTATTTATTTATATCTGGTAAAATACAGTTTTTACAATTTTAGTTTTTGCTTTGCTCATAAAAGGATGAATCCAAAAGAAGACTCTACTCTTGTATAGTTTACAGAAACTAGTTGACCATTGTATCGTTTCTCTACTTGATTTTTAAGGCATTTTTAAGGCACAAAATTAAATGAGCAGTCTATTTTTGAATGTATTGGCATTACTTTGGGTTGCTGTGTCCAATCTCTTAAAGCACCTTAATCTTAGGATTTTTCAGCTGCAACTATTTTCTTATGGTGGTAATCAGTGTAGCCCACACAGTATTTCCGTTATGGATCTGGACCTGGGAATTTCTAACCCTGTTACACGCCTACTCAACCTGAGTTCCTGCAGGTTACATTCTAAGTGGACTTTCGTTTCAGAAAATACATCCAAAAAAGTAATTAGCAGTTTCACTGGAAAAAAACCTTTAGCTTTGCAAAAATATGTAGCAAGATCACTTGTTTTTTTAAACGTAAAAGCACCACTGTGTCTTACACAAATTATCTATAAAGTGGTTGCAATTTTATTTGCACAATTAGAGCAAAACAATTATCTGCTCTATAAAGTTTAATTGATTCCTTGATGAGAGCTGGCAAAAGAAGCCACATACGTTTCAGCCCCCCAGGAGTGAGTGCTGAGTGGCCCCGCTGTTGCATATATTAAAAATACATATTTTTAACCTGCATGGTCGATTAAAAGCTGTGTTAGTAGAGTTTGTTGTGCTAAGTTTGGTGTGGTAACTAAATAGCATAACCTAACTTTCTTAGTTTCATGACTTCATTAGTAGAATAATTCCTGACATTCCTCCATCCCATCTGGCCCCAGATGATCTTCATGGAAAATTAACAGTGAATAAAACAAATTTTGTATTCAAAATGCATCTAAATTTAAACTCAGTTTCTACTGCTATACCCTGTCTTTTTTCCTTTGGAAGGAAGATATCTAAAATTACATCCTCTAAAAATTTAATTCTCTGTGTTATAAGTTACTAAAACTAATCATTTATGCTTTAACTCATCAGTGGCACTACACTGAGATATGACACAAATCTCACAAGTTAAGATGACAGGCTTTATTATATCTACAGCAGAATGACTGATGACGCTGCATATTTCATCTGATTTTTAAGGGCAATTTACTGCTCCTTGGAACTTAAAAAAAAATGGGATTTGCATGCTGAAAATGCAGATAGGATAGAGTAGGCATGTCAAACTCCAGTCCTGGGGGGCTGCAGCCCTGTGTAGCTTAGTTTTTTCCCTGTTCCAGCACAAATGATTCAGCTCAAGAGCTGTGTGGTAATTTGCACAAGGACTTGAATTAGGTGTGTTAAACGAGGGTGAACCGAAAACAGTATAGGGCTCCGGCCCCCCAGGACTGGAGTTTCACACCTGTGGGATAGAGGATGGAAGTTTTTCCAAGATCACTTATTTTGTTTTGTAGGAACTTATTATGAACTTATAGGTAGATGAAGTGAAGGAAAAAATCCCATGAGTAAGTTATGATTTCAAAAGTAAAACTAGTATTTATCTTGTTTTCTTTTCTAGTGTTTTTCATGCATATTCTTTTTGTGTACTGTATATAGTATACAGAAAACCAGACAGAAAATAATAAAGTACATTAAATGATAAATAAATGATAAATGTTGTGACTTGAAGGATGAAGGACTCAAGGGCAATTGTTTTGGTGAAACAGAAAGGGGTTTTATTGAACTAACTGAACATAGGCTGGAAATAAGCAAATAAATGTGATCACGAGGGATCAAAATGGGGGAGGGCGCTGGAATGAGGTAGGACACAGACAAAAAGAAGATACAATGTCAATGACTAGACTGGGGAGCACAGGACTGGGCAGCACTTATATATGAGACTTACGAGGGAGCTAACCAGAGGCAGCTGGGAGTGATTAACATGAAGTTAGGTGCGAGAGGTAAGACAAACTTGTTAGGGTCACGCTAGGGAAGCTGGACATGGCAGACAGAACATGACAGAACACTAATGAGAGCCAGTACAATTTTTTAATTTAAAATAATTTCCACCTAATATCTGAGTTCTCCACTTTTCTAGTAGTCAACTATAATATGTTGATGTGTTACGCAATCATTTTTATAAAATACTACAAACACTTAAAATTTCCTTAGTATTTCCTCACATTACCTTATCTTTAGTTTTGGCAAGATCTCCTTAAACAGCACAAACCTTTATTGACCTCAATCGTCTGATATTAGCCGTTCTCTGCTTCCTTTTAATATATTCATGTAGGGGACTGTGTTTCCAGTCTATAATTTGAATAGTATTATGGTTGCAAAAAGCAGGTTACATTTTTATTAGACTATGATCCGATTTATCACTAGATCCTGGATGCCAGAGAAACACCATTCCATTGCAGCTTATTAAATGATTATTTTATTTATGGGATATGTAGTTAATTCTGCTTATAAACTTGCTTCAGTTTTTCTGCACCATTTTGATCAGATTTTTTTCTAATTTATTCACATTAAGACATAGTTAATGTAATTATTAAGATAGTACTCTACTGATGCTTTCAATGAATTCCGACCAGTTCTGGAACTAGTTAGCTATTAAAAATACAGTACTGAGAGGTGCCTGTAAGATGTATATGTAAGCAGGGCTTTAGTTATTTTATGTGGCTTAGTATAAGCTGCATTGGGTTATTGCTTGTCCACTGGCTTACATACGGAGTGCTAAAGAGTGCAAACATCCTGCAGACAGATTTTCTAAAATGGCCGGCGTTCCTTCCCTTTTCTGTGGCATTTTGGTCATTTTGTCAGGTTTAGGGCAGACAGTTAACATGTATTATATTAAAAAGAAAGGACATGTAGTAATGTTACAGTGGCTTGTTCCGTAAATTGAGTGCAAATTGACTTGCATTGACATGGGTAGAATGCGAGCAGATCTTATTTAAAACAATAATGAATGATAACATTCCCACTGCTGGGACAATGGCTGAGGTGGTGGTGTTTCTTTTTTCTGCTTCAAACAAAGCCAGCATGGTTCAGAAAAGTAAAACTTAATCGGAAATTGGTTTAAGGCAAATGGGCAGAACGTTGTCCTCTTGTCGTATTAGAATGAGTTTTTGTAATAGTTTTTGGTTTTTGTGTATTTTTTCCATAGCACACCTGAAAATGTATTTGGTTTCAAGTGAAGTAACCAAGTAATTCAAGCCGATCAGATTTTTGCAGAATCCATGGATTTCACACGACAAGTTAAAATGCAGAGTACCTTCAACATAAAACAAATGTGCAAAATATGGAAATTAATAACTGGCAGGAATAGTTTGTAGGAATCAGTATGGTATGGGAGAGCTTTTTGGCAGAAACATCAAACACAATGTAATAATTTCAGCAAAAATCTTGAAAAAAGCGTGAAGATGTGTCATGAAAGCAAAATACATGCTTTTAAGCCCAAAAAGGATGTTCTAACAGCTGAAATTCATTTTTGGAAGGATGGAAATTCGAAGGCTAAAATGTCAATTTATATATTCTATATAAAATACATAGTATTTTACTTTAGTGTGGAAAAAATGCTATTTTGGGGTGTCTGTTATTGGTGTGGGATATTAACATGAATGCTGTTCTATCCAAGGTAAATTATTTTTTAATTGGAAAGTAATTCCATTTGGAAATTTGTACAACTCTGGAAGCAGCCATTTCTACTTTGGTATCAGCTTACATGCACCCATCTGTGATTATAACTGTGTTAGTTCAAAAACCTAAGTGCTTATCTGAGTTCCGTTTATCGTTGTGTAATGCACAGCAAACGCCTAATGCCCAGTTCATTTTCCCTTTTGTATAATTTTTCATTTATATGACAATAAATCAAGGAATATTGTATTTTGGGGCTCGTTAAAGAGATATTATGCCTTATAATCAGAGTACAGTCACATAATTGCATGACAAATGTGTGCAACCAGCTACATGTAAATGATGTAAGATATACTTAGCAGTGATGTATCATGATAAATCCAGTTGATATTTGATTGTACATAACCTATTAAACCTAGAAATATACTGTAAGGGAGGGGTAGTGCTGTATATTGTGTAAAAGGGAACCATTTAGACAGATTTTATAACAACACGGTGTGGGTTTACAGATCAGAGCAGGAGAGCAATGTAATATAATAGCCCACCTGTTTTATTGTTTTATCAAGCTATTGTTCTGTGTCTTTAACTGTGCATTACCTGCCAAAAATAAGTATGCATGTGCATTTGTATTATTATTATTATTAGTAGTAGTAGTAATTGTAGTAGTGGTATTATTTTTATTATTATTTTTAATAACAACGACAACAATAACCTAACAGAGAAGTAAGATAATTCATTTAGCTTTTTTAATTCTATGATATACATTCTTTATTGAAAACTCTACCTAGTCTTATCAAACTTTAGATGAACGTCCAATGTTATGTATTCAGATTCTGTTTCTTCTCCTGCAAATGCACAGAACATGAAAGCCCCTGAGCTATAAATGATTATTCTCTTCAATATTTAATGCTATATTATTTCAGTGCTACTTTATTTTATCGCCAGCCTGCTGTTAAAAGTAAAACACGCCATTAAAATAGCAGCTAGTATGAGCATCTTTAATGCTGTGCTATTTCACTTATGAAAAATTCTTAAATGATTATCGTGGGATATTCGCTGCAGTCATTTATATTATTGTGATGCACCTGTGAACGTTGCCACCCCAGTATATTACCTGTTTTTAATGCCTTATTCCACAAATGTAAGTTTAAACTTTATTCATTTTAATAAGTTAATAACCACAGACCTATTTTTTATTAACCCACACTGGTCTCTTTGTTCTCTGTTCTCCTTGTGTTATGGCCAGTCTGTGACTCTTGAGCACATAATTAATATACAAACCCATCAGCTAATAAATTAAGATGTTACCTGGTTAAATTATGACATATAACATTTATTCCATTTTTCAATGTCATGCCGCCTTGAATTTTGTCTACTACACTTCTTGCAAAGTTAAACTGTTATCGCCTTCCTATATGAACATTTCATCTCTCTACCTCAAAAACCCAAGTTTGCAAAATGCAGCTTTGTGCAAAAAAGGAAAGTCCGTCAGGAATCCACACAGTAATAATCCATAAGTGATTCAGAAAAGCTAGGAAGAATGAGAGACAGCATTCTGTCTGCACTGACTCAAATGACCTGGCATGCTGCCAATCACACACTTTTAGGAATGGACAACATATATGCACAACTAACACACAGCAGGTTTATGGAGTTAGCAGAGCAAAGCACATACTGCTGTCACGGGAGGTAAAAGCTTCAGTGTCGACGAAGAAAGTGCAGCAGGCACAACTTATTTTGTGGGTAAACCTGGTAAAGAGATGTTTGTGGCGTGGCAGTATTTTGGAAACTTAAAGAAACCTACGACATGCAACAGACTGGTGCTGTGTGTTGGAATCTCTGCCAATACCAAGTATGACAAAATATTACGAATTCACTTCCGCACTGGAAGCACTGCCACACAGCACAACATGCAGAATGCAAGCGCTTAGAGTCACAGACATCCGCAGTTAGGGTTTCAGTCGCCTCCCTCATTGTTTCAAAATGGGACACAGCATCTTATTTGTCTACAGGAAGCAGGAGGTAACTCTACCAGAAGTGTCCACCTGTAAATGAGCAGCAAGGTAGTGAGTGAACCAGCCAATGTAACCAGCAAGAAACAGTCCTGTTGATTTATTGCAAGTGTTACCCCCTATGACAAATACGTATGATTTCTTCAAATTAGAATTCAGTTTGCAGTCCATTTGATTTGTCATTATTTTACTGTTCCGCTTAAGGTGAATCCAGTGGGAATCTTGAGCATAAATGAAGCTTCAAACAAAAGAAATAATGTACTATTAAAACTAATGATTAACAAATTATATCATGATAATTATCCAAGGCCGTAATTGTAGCACACAGCCGCGGAAATGAATGAGACCACTCTATATTTTTTTAATCATGATTCTACTGGCAGAAGGTTGCTGAGCAGCAGGTTGCTGCCAGGTTCACAATTTTTAAAATGGCATTACAGAAGAATAAGGTGAGGCAGGAGACCAGAAACCAGCCAGGTAAAGGGCGGACGTGACGTTCTAATGGCAGAGACGGCCGTTAACTTAACCGACAGTTTTCTCATGAATCAGAGGATGGCATCAAGTGACCTTCAGAAGGAATGGGAAACAGTAAGTGCAGGTGTGAAGTGCACTGCTAGGACAGTTCGTATCAGGCTTAAGAAGCAGGACTGAAATCCCATAAAGCAAGGAAGAGGTTCTTCATTAATGAGAAACAGAGAAGAACCAGGCTGCTGTTTGCAGTGTGTGTGTGTGTGTGTGTGTGTGTGTATTATATAAGGAAAGAAAGAATGAGGCTTCTTACAACTGCCTGCTCTTACAACTCTTACCTAAGGAATCTGTTACCAAGGCAAATGAATCTGCTATTAGGATGTGTAAAGCACATTAGATATGTAAAGAGTATCGCCACTTTTTCCAAAGGTCAGTTCAAGTCTATGTAATCCAATGCATATTACATACTGTAGCATTTACAGTACAGTAAAGCACCATCACTACATAATGGTTAGGAAAAGCACATACAGGACATGTAATACACAGTATACAGTATACATATTAAATCAAAGGAATTCTTCTAAATCTCATGAGAAATAAGTCCAAAAAATAAAAAAGGCAAATGCTGGGTATGGCAGTGCGGGAAGTAAAATATCAAAAATCAGCAATGCATTGTGAAAATGTCAAACGTCAACCACTTGATTCCGCCTTTATTTTTTCACTCAGCCTTGGTTTTTGTGTTTCTTGTGAAAAGGGAAAAAGAGAAAAATCTTTTAACGATTTTGTGCAACTGGTTGAGCTGCAACCCTGGTGAGGTACCTGGCATGAACAACTGAACATTTTTGGTTGGATTCCTTGCGCTTCTGCCCAGCACAATTAGTTACATAAATAGAAGTATTTGCATTCCCGTTGTCTGATGTGATCATTGTATTAAAAAAATCCATAATGTTAGAAATAAAAGTCATGTAAAATGTTGAAATGTAGAATATTTTTTATCACAATTTTGTTTTCTTTTATTATTAACAACAACAAGAAGACTATGGTTGTGATATCAGTAAGAGAGAGATTGGTGAATGACTGTACAGCTAAGGTGTCACTTCTGTCCTGAAGCTTCACCTCTCACCCTTTATCTTGAGCCTGCAGCTGTAGATAATTTCTTTAGTTCTGAGTTAGGATTTAGGCTGTGGATAATGCTTGGAGACCAGGTCCAACACTGGTATTGTCACTGAACATCCAAAGCCCCAAGCCAGGGAGAGGAATTTAGTGTTACACTGCAAGTAGCTCGTGTGGGGCTGGGCTGTGGGTTTCCGGCAGAAAATCCACACAGTTTTCAGGGGATTTTTGTCCCGAAAATGTGCAATCTCTGTGCCCTTTCACGGTTATTATAGTGAATGACGACATCAGCTTGCTGTTCAGCCGCATAATGATGACCAGGTCAAAGTAGCAGTTCTGTCAGATAGCAGAGCCCCCTTGATGGCAGAAACACAACAGCAGGCGATGGCATATTCACTCTTTTCATGGCACTATGGTTAAGTGAACTAATATGAAATGAACTAATATGAATCAATTAAGTCCCAGATGGGGGCCTTTTTCAGAGTTTAGAAGTGTTATTTGGTCATCAAAAGTCATCTCTGATTATTGACGTCCTTGGCACCATGACGATGACACTCCAAGGATGGGCATCTGCCGCACCCACCCATTGAACAGTCGCCAGTTGGGCCGTTGGCACACAGTTTAGCTGTTTGCAAACCTGTGCGCCTGGTGGATAGCAAGTCAGCAGGTTTATCTTGCTTAGGTAAATGGGGAAACATCACAGTAATCTTCCACAGCTTGCTGAGTCATGCACAAACAAGGACTCATAAGCCCTATTTACACTTGGTTTTAAAATGAATTTGGGCGGTATCACACGCGGAGCGCTGAGACACGCCGCTCTTTACACCTGCGTCTGTCATACGTCCAGTTTACACCTCTGTCTACCATGTCCTGCTGATCATTTATGTTCACATTTTTGTTACTTCCTATGTCAATTTTGCTAGAATGCTGAACGGCCCTGTGCACGGTTATCGTGACGTCCTTCTCGGACGCATCGGAATGCATTAACACATTAGCATTAGCGTTTATGGTATAAAAGATACATCCCGGTAGTTTTAGTGCTACGATCACAATGTGTCTTGCTGGTAATTAATGCTTGTATTTAGCGATTGCCCGAGGCACATTTTAAAGTCAAGTGTACACTGGGCCATATTCAGCCCTTTCACTTTCATAGATATTAAACTTATGTGTTGGTACATGGTTTGTGGGTGTACATCCAGATTAAGTTACGCAGCCATTGAGTATTCCAGTGTCATTCACAGTGACATCTCTAAATGTTACATGGTTCCATTATGCATACTTACACAACAGAATCCTTAAATATCATAAATTGATTATTTTCTTCAGACTTCTTTGAAGTTTTCTGATCTGAAATAGAACACCCAGTGCAGGATTTCCCAACTCTGAAATCCATGCAGAAAACGTTCATCGTGTGCTAATGATTGCAACCATGCTCTATTGTCATTTGAGGAGGTAGCAGCTTTTTAGTTTTCATCTTTCATGGCGTATAACTATCCAGTCGCTAATGCTGGCATCTACTATTACTATTACTATCTATTACGATGGAGGCTCAGCGGGAGTGACCATGGAGATTCTTCTTTT
>JAABNY020000015.1:13220821-13249843 GCA_015164015.2 Brevimyrus niger
GCTGCGGAAGATGCTTATCTTGCCAAGAAATGTGTCCCTATTTATCAGTCTACTAAACAGCACTTCCAAAAAACTGTTCTTAGGTTTTTAATTTTAAAAACAATGCATACCCCTTTATTATACACTTATATAGAAATACATATATAGATATAGCAGTATCATTCCAGATTGTGTTTTATGTTATATTTTTCAATGAGACCAACTGTAACCTGAAAAAGGTAATATTTGTCTAATGCACACAAAATGCAATTCGATAAATCATAGTGTAAAAATATACAGCATTCTGCAGGGCAGACACAGAGAAAACAATTTCAAGTTGCACACCAAAATCCTTAGTCAGGAACTCAAGTGGAATATTGAATATCAGTAGATACAGCATGGAGGAAAAAGCAACAAAATCTTTAGTCAGGAACACAAAAGGAAAGCAACAAAGCCAGTAGATCAGGTTGTAAATGAGAATGGATTATCTGGCAACATCTCCCAAAGTTGTGAAATGCAAACAAGATTCTGATAACCAGTAATGAGTTCACGGGTCACAGGTGTCCTAAATTTCAGGTGAGGTCGAGTGTAGCTAGACTGCTCATGAGAGAAAGGAGGCTTGACTGGTTGCAGGTGTTACTGTATTGCCCTCCTTCTGTGCGGTCCGACTCATCAGATGGGTGATCATTGATGCTTAAAGCGTCATCAGTGATGGATGGCCACCAGAGTTTCCAGGTCAGTGGATGATGTGGAGGAAGAGTGGCTGCCTTTGTCTTACTGAAGATGTCTTGGAACTGCTGGTATTGTGTAAGGTCTGTCTGGATATTATTGGGGCTCTCAATGGAGGTGGCTTAACAGCAAAGGGTGAAACACCAGCCAGTAATTCACTTTGTTTCCAGGTGATCATGGGATTATGGAGACAGGCTGCCTTAGAACTATGTCAGAGTCAATGTCTCCTAAGGA
This sequence comes from Brevimyrus niger, assembly GCA_015164015.2. Lineage (NCBI taxonomy): Eukaryota > Metazoa > Chordata > Actinopteri > Osteoglossiformes > Mormyridae > Brevimyrus > Brevimyrus niger. The sequence continues at coordinate 13,221,764 of JAABNY020000015.1, forward strand.
TGAAGTTCTCCAACTTGCATGTAAAGGTGGTCATCTGTTGGCTAACTTCCGTTCCTTGTTGTTCATCCAGTGCATTGGCGTAAAGGGGTGGTGACATTTTTTCGACCAAGATGTGTAATATTCTTGCCAGCTTTATATCAATAAAATTATCTGTGGCCACAGAGTCAACTAACACTGACACAGACGGGGACGGGGGCAATTGTGACTATTAACATATCATGCAGTGTTTTTTTGTTTTTCGTGTTCAACCAAATTTTCCCAACACCATTATGTTTAATAAATGTCCGATTGTGTCATATAATATCATATTCATATTAGATTTATGATATTTTGAACTTATGAATGTAACCGGAATGTAACCTTTTCGTAAGTCGACGAGCATTTGCGTATAACTATTTTATTACTGCTGACACTGCTATTTTAAAATTCGTTTTTGTTTTTTTAGTTTTAATTATTCTCATTATAATTCAAGAACTGTAGTGTGGTAGCTAAATGGGTAGCATTTGTCCCACACGCCTCCAGGGTTGAGAGTTTCAGTCCCTGTCCTCATCTTGTGTGGGTTTCCTCTGGGAGCTCTGGATTCCTCCTGTAGTCTAACAACATGGCGAATTAACGTCTCTAAATCGCCCACACTCTGTAAATGTGTGTGTGCCCTCCATTTGACTGAAATCACATCCAGGGTGCAGCCTGCTGTATATAGATGGACAGTAATCCATACTTCCCTTAGCATATTGATGAAAATGGACGATACACATCTATTACACAAGGATAGATGGCAATATTTTTAAATATTTTTTTGTGATTAGCGGATGTACTCCTGTAATAGATTTGCTAGTAAGCTTCAGTGGGAATAAATAAATGTGGCTTCCTATCACGGCAGATCCCTTAAGTGAAACATTTCCCCTCTAGATATTATGAAGATACTGTAATCGTCTGTTACTTGATTAATACTGAGCCGAAGTAAGTGCAACTCCTGCATCTGCATATGGAAGGCTGCCATTTTTGCACCTTGCAGCTGAAGAGTGGGTCCACAAAATGGTTCACAATTAGGATGCAGGGATTTTTTGTGTATCTGCTGTCATGTTTAATACTTTCATGCTTCCCTGAACAAAGGCTCCCATGGTTCAGTTGGCAAGTAGAGAAAACTGACAGAAACTTGTAGAGTTTCTCATTTATGTCTGACACTATTCTTTTAAATCTAATGAACGGGTTTTGTTTGTTACCTGATTGCAGTACTTTCAGTTCTGGCTTTTCTTTTCTATTACAGGAGATAATAGAAGAGTATGAACTATTAAGCACAATCCATTCCTGAAACTTCGTGACAAGGTATGGCAAGTGACTTGAAGATCATACAAAAAATGGATGAGTTACCTTCAGGACACTAACATGATATCTTCTGTTTGAAAAACCCTCCAAATTAATACAAAAATTGGTCTTATATTACCTGTCGATTCTCTTCTAACCATTTTTACCAAGTTATGCACTCCTGCCTGTTAAAGAGAGGGGGCGCCATTGAGTCATAACCTAATGTGGCTTTATTGTTTCCAATTGATAACCTTTAATTTGATTATTTAAAGTCTAAGGAGAAATTATACAGCTCTGGAAAAACTTTAGAGACCACTCTATATTTTTTAAGAATTTGCATTTGTACACCCTGGTTTAATCCTGATTCTGCTGGCAGAAGGCTGAAGTACGAGGCAGGCTGCTTCCAGGCTCAAAGTTTATACGATAGCAGTACGCAAGAACAAGGTGAAGCAGGAGACACTGGCAATGACCAAGACCAGCAAGGTAAAGGGCAGAAGTGACTTTCTAATGCCAGAGATGACTGTCAACTTATCCTTAAGTGGTTTTAAATGCACTGCTATGACGGTTCATAAAAGGCTCATAGAAGCAGGACTGATGACCCAAAGCAAGGAAGAAGCCCTTCAATAATGAGAAGCAGGGACTCCTGCTGAAGTTTGAAAAAAAGAAAAAACATTCTTGTTTGTAAATCAATAAATTAGTGACACTAAAAAATTTGCTGTAGTCTCTTAATCTTTTCCAGAGCTGTATGTGTTTACTATGTGAACAGAGATACTCAAATATGCGACTGGAAATGAGTCTTTGCAGCTATTGTAATGTAGTGTTTGATAATAGTAAGAACTTCAGTTAGATGGGACTTTTATGGGTATTTTAGATGGGTATTTTTAATAGAATGCCAATCTGCAATTTACCCAGGTACGTTTTCTCCCAGTACTTTATGCGCTGATTACTAGTCAGGCAGGAATAGGTGACAGAACATAACAGCAAGTTCACAGCCAGAGTGTGTGTTAGTCATGAGAAAATATATGATGTAAAAGGATTATGCTGAGTAATTACTGCAGAGGAGAGATTTGATGTTAAATTCAAGGAGCATTTCAGGAGCAGTGTTGCTTGTCCTTATGAAGACTTTCATAAGAAGAAACACGATGCAAACACACTTTGTCTGCCCTGTTTAGCTTCGTCTGCCCTGTTTAAGACAAGCAAGGTCTCGTGTTTTCATCACCGTGTCTTTCAGGGGATCAGTGTTGGGCAGTAATTAATCCAGGCTCGCAGCTCCCTGACAAAGCGTGCCCAGTAAGCGCTTACCTGTTTTCAAACCGGCGTCTTGTGCTTTCGTCTAATTTTTTAAGTATAAGTGAAACACTTCTTCTGCTAATGAACGAATGAATAGATAAAATGAAAAGTGTTGAAGATGTATATAAGAAACCATTAGATACAAACATAATTCAATGAGTGACTAGCTAAGCACCACAATTGCTGATTCGCAAAGTCTTAGACAAACCTTATTTTGGTAACTCTTCACTTAAGGCCATGTTTGTAGTAATTTGTAGACACATTCATAATGTATTATAAACATGACTATATTTATTTATAAAAAGGTATAACACATTACGGCTATGTTTTTTACAGTATGTATTATGAATGCTTTGTGAACTTCTCATCTATAATGCACTATAGATATCTTTATAATGCAGTACAAAGCATGCTTAATGCTTATGCCATCCAGTTTTGCATTATAGCGGTATCTATAGTGCATTATAAATGTAAATTTCATAAAACATTCAAAATGCAAAATGCACATGGCTTTAATGTATGCCTTTTGATATTTATAGCCATGTTTATAATGATTTATGAATGCATTATGTGTTATGAATGTGTTTATAGATTACTAAAAACGTGGCCTTAAGTAAAGTGTTACCATTATTTCTCAGGTACAGTAATTAACTGTTACTCATACAAATCAATTAAGCAGTTACTGTAGCAATGCACTTCCTAGCATTGTATAGCGATTGCGAGAGCTGTGCAGGATTGGTATGCTATGTCGTTTCATTAAAATGAATCCAATTAAAAATTCACAGCCAAGTAATTAAAACACCTTCCAGATTATAAATATGATCCTTCACAAGCACCTTGAGAAAGGACATGGCCTGCTCTTCAATGGCTGCACATCTCTCACAACTGAGAGTTATTAAATGCCAGTTTTTATTAAACTGTCATTAATAATAATACTTTTACCACTCTTCGACTGATTTAACAGCAATTGAACAGGAAAAGGGCAAGCGTTGCAGGAACGTTTCTGCCATGCAGTATTATATTAAGCTGTGGGGTTATGTAAAATTAATTATTACCTTCTCCACGAATCAAAATGGAGTGTTTATCAACACCTCGGTGACAATAGGCTTCTCATTTAATTTTGTAGTGCTGAGGTCACAGACGTGACGTTATACGAAGAGCTGTCACATGCGTATTGGGTTGGGAGCCCTCAAAACATCTTGCATTCCCTCAAAAAGGACCTGTTCACATTGTCGCTGTGGCCTTAGTTACTGTCTCTTTTTTAGCAAACTGTTGAACATCTGAACTGCTGGAATATTAATCATGACCTCTGCAAATGGAGTCATTTAGGACAATCAGCGGACCCACTGTAGATACAGTTATAAATAAAGAAATCCACTTGATCCCCAGGAAAGGTCTTTCACTTTGCTAATATTAGGACATACTTTTGTTACATTTATGTTGAATGATATTTTGTTTCATTCAGGAACACGTCTAAAGACAGCATCGATTCTACGCAGTATAATCAGCCTTAACACATTGTCATTCATTTGGAGTTGTTTTGACAGTGTGAAATGTGGGAATTTGAATATTAAAATAGTTGTATGTTTAACAGTAAATCTGTTTATTCTCATTCTAGCCTTCTACTTTTTAAATGCCCTATAATGAGCCAACACCTCACGATTTTCATGCAGTGCTTTCGGTTTGTTGCACGTACATTAAGCCTAGTTTTATTGACCAATTACATCAAATCACTTGACATATATTGCAAGTTTACCAGTTCCTTTGTGCACAACAAAATGGTTTCTATGGAAACCAAATACTCTTTAATAGTCACCTATTGACTGGCTGTGGTCGACTGAGTGGCTTGAAACACTTAAAGGGTAAATTTGCTTCAGTGCTCTGTAATATCTAAAACTTTGCTGTCTTTTAATGTGGTATAAGAGACTGCTGAATATGACACTGAAGTATAAAAACTACGTGAATCAGGGACTGCACATTAACAAAACAATGCACAATGCATATTTAGACTGATTGTGAAAGCTGTTGAGGTCCATGCTAATATGGACAGAAGCCATTTAGGAAATGCATTGACTGATGATGTGTCTGTGATTTCCACTATATAACTGTTTACCAGATGAGTTAATTAATGTAATCACTTTGCAAGGTAATCTTGATTAAAATGAAAGCAATTTTTAGGTAATTTTTTCTTTATTATTGGTTTCACCTTTCCTGCTTTATTTTATTCTCATTGGAATAACTACCATAAAGCATTTCATGGCAAACTTGCTTGTTAAAATGCAGCACACTGATTGAGTTGGATCAATCATAATTCAGATCAATAATACAAGCAGATTAAACTGCTTAATGCATGAGGAATAGTGTACAGTCATTTGTAGTGGTTTAACCGGAATGATATTGTTAATATTTCCTTACATGAGCAGATCACATAAGGGTCATAGCCTCTACATAAACTGTATTTCAGAGGCCTAAAGGCTAATTAAAATCTGATTATTCTTTATCTGTATCAGATATCTGTATCTCCTCAAAATTTTATATATTTCCCTCCCTTTTATATATATGTACCTCTACGTTGTATATACCCAAACAAGTACCATAATTACAAAAAATGTAAAAAAATAAAATTGAATGTGGCAGCTCAATAATGTAATTATAAAAGGAATGGGACAAAACAAAATAGTGTCTGAGCATAATGCAACACAGTAATTTGTGACTGGGGGGGGCACATGCAGGCAGCTGAGGACTGCAGCATAATGATAATGTTATGCAATCTTTATTGCACTTAGATCATATTTTATTACTTGTCAAATTGGCTGTCAAATAAGAACAAACATGCTTATTAAATAAACAAAATGTGCTGCAGTGTTTGGGGAAAAGACCTTGGCTTGGTTGTCAGCCCGTTCGGACCCTTTTATGTGTGAACAGCCTGTTCAGAGAGTGCGACCAATCAGGTGCCGGTACTCCCACTGTGATAAGATCATTTCACCATCAGTCCTTTTTACTGTGAATATGGACCCCTCCTGCAGTACCCAAAGAATATAATGTTATGTGATTCCCCTGGTTTAAGCAGTTCACGGCTATTTAACCTGTTCAAACATGTCGTGATTAAGCTGATATACACTAAAATTGAGTCTCATCACAAAATTACTCACGTCTTAATATATACGTGCAGCAAATAATTATACTCAAGTAGTTAAAAAGGCTTCCCTTGTCAGTTGTGATTAATGTAATGTTATAGGTTATATATGTAAGCAATTTTATCAGGGACAGGTCAAGAAAATGAATTTTAAAGGAACATATTTCAGAGTAAATACGTCAAGAATTGGATATGATTGGCATAGGCAGGTGGATATAATTTTACCTTGTTTTAAAAATGGGTGTATTTTATTCTCATTAATGAAAAATAGACAATTCCAAATCATCCACAAGACTGACTGAAGTGATTCCACAATAGTATGTGCTAACTTTGTGAATTTATGTATGTATTCACACCTGGAATTGGTCAATGTGTACAAATAGGCTATCCTAATGAACGCTCATGTAGCCAGGGCTAATGGAGATTACTGCTGAATGCTGTAGCACACCTTATTTCACCTTTCCATATGTTCATGGAAATTATAGGTTTAGCTATCATCCCGTTTCCCTGCTATAAGATGCTTTAAATAGGCCGTGGGCTCCACACATGTATAAACATTAATGTAACCTGTGACTTTATGCGCTGTATGGAATGGCTATGCTCAGTTCAATTTACTGCATCAAGTGTCCCAGTATGTGCAAGCATGGATTTATTTGCTCCCTAAACCAGTAACTGGATATAATTATATTCTAACTGTCCCCAGGCAGCAATGAAAATCTCAGTCATCTTTTATAGTTTCTCATTACAAGCTTCATTTTTTGAACCAAGATTATTTTAAACCAAATTTCTCAAACTTCCAAAGGTGCACCAAAAGTTTCTGAAAAGCAGCTTTCAGTGCTTTAAGATTTTTAATGACTTCTTGCAGCAATTAACCGAGGCGCATTACCAAATATGAAATTGTAAAAGCGACCGGTGATAAATGCAACGGGAGACCCCTCTGAGCCAGCTGAAGTGCATCCTGTCTCACCTGTCATCCTCGAGACATGATGCTTGCCTACATGATCTGGCTGCCGTGGCAACCCCTTGCCTGGTTACCAATGATTCCGGGGCCTGATTGGGCAACTTTATATCTGTGCAGTCCAAAAAAAAAGATAATCATTGGGTTACAAATATCAGTGACCTAAGTTTAAAAACTTTTTGATGTATAAATGACTGTATTTGTGTTTATCTGTCTGTCAGCAAAGCTGGTCAATTATGGACAGTTTCTGCATTATAGTACTACATCTGTTTTCTCTTTATGTGTCACACTTGCTTACTGGTTTTGAACAGCCTGCTCTAGTGAATCCGTTGTCTACAACAGAATGCTTACAGGGTTAAGAATGTCCCTAACTACTCACTTGGCATAGACACCCAATCGTAATGTTTTTCAACATGGTTGTTCCAGTGTCTCAGAAACAGCCACCTTGCTGGGATTTTCACATACTATATTTTCTTATTTAGCAGATGCCTTTGTCTGATGTGATATACGAGTGTTGATCATGTGCCGTAGTGTGGTCAGCTAGTGTCCCTTAAACCATTGGAGATAAGAGCCTTGCTGAACGGCCCAGTAGCAGCACCAGTGCACTAGCTATAATATTAAAATGTCGACCTTCCGATCACAAGCACCACACCACCGGCATACTTCGGCGTCCAGAGGTTTCAGAGAACGGCGTGATGGACCAAACACATCTAGTCGATGGCATTTCTGAGGCTGAAAACATCTTGTTAATGAGAGCGGTCATAGAACAATGGCTACATTCATTAAAGCTAGCAAGAAGGCCACAAGTGCAAAATCAACAGCTCGATACAACAGAATGACTTCTATGAATGCAAGGCTTTTCCAGACCGTCACAGCTGTAATAAAGTGACCAGTGCATGTTTATGTTTGTATTACAATTATATATGAAGTAGAATACCCTCCATTTATACACACAGCAGTGCAATTTAATAACAATTTCTAGATAAATATGTGTTAGTAATACTGGTGGTGTTAGAGAGTTTTCCAACAGTGATATGGTAATGGACAATAATTCATATTGTATTATCAAGAAACGACTGAATGAATTTGTTGCGGTGTGTTTATTATACCAAAGCCCAACAGGGAAGTTCTTCAGTGACTAAATCTCAACAGTACTGAAAAATAACAATTTTCAAATGTCATGTTAGCCTGCACTTCAAAGGCTGGGAAAACATTGCCTCAGCGAGTCTATCTTTTTATGTTAAAAACCTATAATGTGTGTCTGTTGGTGCGTGTGGCGTGTGCCAGACAGGCCCGGAGCCTGGAGCTGCACTTTGCAGATTATTACTTTAATCTGCTTCCTTTAGCCTTGCAGTGTGAGTTGGCAAGCGGTGGCTAAAAATGTCAAAAGCACGACTGAGACTGATTGTTAAGGGGTTTCATTTGACCACAGCAGACGGCGTCTGTTCATTAATGCATCTCTGCTATCGTGAAATTAATCTCTTTTGTATTATTGTTTTAAATTGCTTGTTTATTTGTCTAGCACTATGTCCGTGGTTATGCCGTTTAAAGGATTTGCCAATATGGACACTTGTCTCATTATATTACAATTGTATCTGTTTAGTTACTCAAGTTAGTACCTTCTTTACGCATTGCATATTATATTTCATATGTTATGTCATTTAGAACATTTAGAAGCTTTGTTTACTATATCAGAAGGATGTCCAGGCTGCCCTAGGTAGAATATTAATACATTAAATGCCACACGCACTGGAACATTTTACAGTTAAACATAATTATGAAATAGTGAATTCTCTACTTGCAGTGGATTGAATCTACCATGGTAGACAATTGTTCTGACTATTGAAGATAAGCTTAGGAACCAGTGGAATAAGTTTAATTGGCCTGATATAAGGGTGTCATGGTGGGATAGAGGGTGACGTTTTTGGGAATTTCGAATCCCACCTGTGTGAGGAGTTTGCACATTTCCCCCGTAATTCCCACAGTGTGCCAATGAAAGTGCTCTGTGATGAACTATCATCACATACAGGGTGTTATTTAAACCGCGTTGTTGCAGAATTTCCCAGATCTCGCCACTTCAAGTGCTGACGATTTATGTTTAAGGAGAGAATTTGTTCTTCACCGGTGTTGCTGACTTTCCTGTCTTCCCCACCATTCTATGTAAACTTAAAACAATACAGTATGTTAAAGTGCCAAGGAGATGACTGTTTCTGAGTTTTCAGAATCGAAACTCACCACGGAGATGGAGATCCAGTTGTGGAGTGATCCATAATGGTTCTGTTTTACCAAAAAGCCGAGAACAATTAATAGAATTCGTACTCGCTAATCAGGCAAATCATCAGTAAACCGTACCAGGACAGAACAAAGAAGAGAACTGCGATCCAAAAAGTTGAAATCAGGCAAAGGATTGAACATCAAAATCTGAATTTTGTCAGGGGGCCCAGAATTTCTAACTATCCCCCTGCAAAGGAACCACTCAGTATCTCAGTATGGAAATGAACTCATAATGCACCACAGAGGACAGCCTGATCTAAAATGTATTTAAATGATATGTTGGAAGTCACTTACAGGTGTATTTAATTAACAGAGAAGGACTGTTAATCAAAGGCGAGAAAGACGGCTGTTGTATAGGAGCTCCGTGCTGGCTCCTGGATCCTGGACTTGGCCACGTCATTGGACCATGAATCGTCGCTGTTGTACTGCTTAACAGTGCAGTAAAGGAATCACTTAGTTGTGGCTCCATGCTGGTTGTGGCTGTTCTGTTTATGCTACCTTACCTATTATTGAGAGGCCGCCGGCTAGAATTCTGTCCCCAGAATTGTCACGTGTTTGTCAGGTTCTTGAGCAAGGCCTTTAACCCCCTCTGAAAGGCTCCAGGGGGGGCGGATAGATGACTGACCCTGCACTCAGACCTCAGTCTTTGCTCTCAACTGAATATGAGCATGTGTATCTCAAAGGACAGAAGATGAAATATGTCCAAAGAAACATTCTCATGTATCTGTATCTGTGCAAGCGATACATAAAGCATCATTTCATTTATCATTTTCTCTATGTATTCATTAGCAGACAAATGATTCACTATTAACACGCATTAATACGTAAGTTTACCTAATATAGTGGCCACTGAGTGTTAGTACCGACCAAATAAAATTAGCAGCAAAAGAAAATTCAGTTTATTTTTATAAATCTGGCTTCCAGCAACCTTTATTATTGCTTGATCATTTACTATATGTTTTATTGATGGGAAAAAAATCTGATGTTCCTTATTTTGGCTTGAGTTATCAAATAATTACTGTTACATACAATTACATATTGTGCATTAGGTTACATGATGTTTTACCAACTGAATAGTACAGAATCTACAGACAATAAATGTGTGGTTTATTTATTTATTTATGGGGGTGGGGGTGAATAATAAAATTAGGGAAATTATTATTAACCAAGGATTTGGAATATTAAAGAAGGTTATTGTCCATCATGAGTTAGTAAATCTATCCTAGTTTTTATCACAGGAGTAATGTCTCCATCATGATTAGGCCAAAATAGTCAAGTGACGCAGTTGGAAGGCAATAAAATAGGTGAAATGTGTAATATTTACAAAGTATACAGCTCTAACTTTAAAGAATAATAATTTCTATTTAAAATTGTTAACGCTGTGATCATGAACGTTTCCATTATAAATATGCTGTGAAATAATATATTGGCAGTGAGTTCATGCCCCATGATTTTATTTAGATATTTATCAAAAATGATAATGGTTGAATGATTAAGGTTATAAGTTACAATAGCACTTTATTTCATTTTTTTTGTGTTAACAGTGTTTAATTCCAAATATGCAGGGAGGTGGAGCATGCACTCTGTCTTTGTGAACAGGGCCTTATTTTGTGTAATGAGCTCATTTTACTTTTATCACAGTATAAGTATTGTTAATGCTGTGGTAGAACACATGCTGTAAAATCTATTTTTAAATCTTTTATCCCCAATCACGCATTTGCAAAGCACCGAGTTAATGGTCTTTGCCATCATTACTTCACCTTCTCGACCGTGCTCTGATTGCATTCTTTTCTGCATGTTTCCTGATGTTCGATTGAAAACAAAGACTGTTGTCCAGATTAGTCTTTTATACTTGAGAATCTATATGTTGTTCTAGGATTGCTTTCCTTGTAAGGACAAGGCTTTTTAAATGGGAGGTCAAACCATTTTCAATTCAACATCATTTCCTGAATTTCTTGTTGTAACGTGTTATTTAAGCCAGATTGTTGCAGAATTACTGAGATCTATACAAATGCTGTAGCTGTTTCTGACATGTTTGGGTACAACTTTCATTGTACTGAAGTGGTTAGAGATTGGTAAGTATGCCATTGTCATCGATAACTAATATCCATTTAGTTGACAGCTGTAACAAATACTAGGGTCAATATGGCAGGTGGATAGAGCATTCAAATTTAATTTAAGCTCTAAATGGATTACCCTGTAGAGACTTGTAGAATATTTTGATTAATTAAACTCACTTTAAACCAGCGTATTATTCAGTATTAACTCACTGTAGCAATTCAGTTATCTGAATCATCTTTAGGACATATTACTTTGAAACACTTCTTGAAACACATGATATTATAAGTGACCTTTTTTCTGTATTTTGACATGCGATTGATAGGAATGAACTTTAAAGACAACAAAGCATCTTAATGTATTAATTCCAGTCTTTTTCTCTCCATCTTTTATGAGTAACCTTGTAAGTTAATGAATACTGTATGTTATGGAATTACTTAAGCACTCAGATTTTATGAAACCGAAGTATTGTTACCTGGTAATTTGAGAAAAAAAGGAAGGCTATTCCTGATTGTGTGTCTAAGGAAAAAAAGTTTCTTTTACAAATGTCATTTATCCAATTATATTAGGGAAAATGGCGTGATATTTTTAACTCTGGGTGTCGGTAGATGTTTTAGCTATCAGAGGAGTAGAGGGGACAAACGTCTGCAGGAGCCTTGGGAGGGTATAGTGTGGGTATAGGTGTGCTTCTGAGGGGGGCAATTCTGAAATGAATCCCTGAATTAATACATAGCCTGGGGCTCCTTGATCTTTGCTGGAGGTACAGTGAGGACACCAGCTGCAGCACTTTGGTCTTGCAGAGCCTGTGAAATGGTTTGGATGTGACACTGGCAAGAAAATAGCTGCAATAAATGAGGGGGGCCGTAATGAACGTGTGCATTCATTTCTCAGAATCAGATGTGGGCAGGAGTGGCCTGACACTGATTGTGGTGCAGTAGGGGAAGAATGATGATTTTTGTGATGCAGTAATGTGAGCACTTACGGACGGTTTATATTTTTTTAATGGGTTTGGTATCTGTCTTATGATGGGGCATAGGCAGAGGTCGGAATTTCCTCACCTATCACACCACCAGCCGTCTTCCACTTCCAGAGACCAGACAGCAGATTTTTGTCCATTCGTCTTTTTACTTAAAAAATGGCGAAAGACCCGACTTTCGTGTCCGTTCCTCTCCCCCAGTTTGTTAAACCCTAAAGCTCCTAATAAACTCCTCGTTCCATCCATAAATCCCCTGCCTTGCAGTGTGTTTGCCATCCTCGCTGGAGCAAATCTTGCAATTGCCAAATGGAAACATATAAAAAAAACTAAACACCTGGTGACCCAGAAGCAATCCCTGTGGAACGCCTTGCATCACCTGTCCAATCAAGCAGCTCAACGCAGGCCCAGGAGAAGGAGCTCTTGCCAGGTGCCCAGAAAGAACTTTCCGGCATCTCTCCGATGCTTCGTCGGAGTACTCCATTGTCACCAGGAAGATGTCACAGCTGGCTTTGTCGCACGCAGCTGCAGAAAGTTAAGAGTTGCACTTGTCACTAGTAAAAGCAGCATCACGGCTATTTTGAGCATGAATTTTACACTAACAGGGCTAAGCAATAAAAGTGCAAAGAAACTTTGCTGCTGTAGTTTATGTGGCGTATTCAAGAGCTGTTACATCCCCGCAGCATCCTAAATCGTGGCCGTCTGTGACCGGCGTCTTAATTATTTACGTGCAATTATTTACCCATCCGTCTTCCACCTGCTTATCTAGTACTGGGTGGGAAGGATCCTGGAGCCTGGCCCGCGATGTGTCGGACGCTCTGGCTGGGCCGCCAGCTCATTGCACCCGCAGAACGGCTGTTTTCGAGGCACCGATGCACCTAAGTTGACTGTCCGAGGAAAGCCGCACGATGGAGGTAGAACATGAGGAGGCGCAGGATCTGATCTCCCAGGCCCGGAGGCACGAGGTGACAGTGGCCAACTGAGCTGACATGCTGCCGCCGCCGTAGATATGCAGCTTTTAATGTGGCATCTGCTTTTTTTCCCAGTGGCCCTGCTAACTTCGCGTGAAATATGAGTGACCAACAAAATCTGTTCCCAAGCAACTGAACTCGTAATACAAATTAAGGTGTTACAGTGAAAAATCTTTACAGTAATCCTTTAAAATGATATCATTACTGTGCAATATTACATACTCGTAGGAGGTCCTGTATGAAATCCAAACTCGTAGTGTTATTCCATTAAAGTGTATGGTAAAATATGTGATAATGACAGTTTAATTTTGTAATACTCGTGGATGATTCTTGCATTAGACTGGCCCATATATTAAATTAAGCTCTGCCTGTACAATAACCACACTGGTTATCATGCCATACTGAAGGCCTTTTGTACAATTAATTTCTAATATGCATTTCCTGTCATAACTCTGGCAGCATTGTTTAATAGCTTTAAGTAATTAATTTGCATTCAAGTACTTAGTGTTCATTGATTTTAGTGTGAGAATCTAATCACTTACAGAGGCCAAGATATATTTCCTAAATGTATAAGCTAATCAGCCTGATCTTTTATTGATTGCCTTGAACTGGTGGATTTGCAAAAAGAAGCTACTTTGGAGATATATTTTGGGTAGCTGTAAATTATCATGCAGGCTTAGGATGGCGCGTGTAAAAGTGAAGTGTAAAATTAAACTATTTGTATATATGCATAGCATAATCCCCATGTATGGTATTACACAAGGCACTTAACAGACACACGCTCCCTCTTCTGGAAGTGACGACATACTACAGTTTCTGCCAGGTACGTGTGTACCAAAAGTGGGAGGTAATGATACGGCTCTTTGTTACTCCATTGTTTTGAGGAGAAAGGTGCTATCAGTACTTAAAATACTGGCAAAATTTTACTAGTGTACTTTATATACACAATACGTGAATACGCTGTCTGTGGAGACAGCCCCCACAGTCCAAATACATGCTGAGGCTGATTGGAGTTGCTAAAAATTGCCCATAGGTTTGCATGTGTGAGTGACTGGTGTGTGAGTGTGCCCTGCGATAGACTTGCCCCCTGTCCAAGGTTGTTCCCTGCCTAATGCCCGTTGCTTCTGGGATAGGCTCCAGACCCCCCAGATTGAAAAATGGATGGATGATACAACGAATGCATGCAATCTACTGTTGAAATCACAAACAATTGTGGCACTCTGAAATCTGTATCAGTCAACTGAAATCGAAAAAGCAGGCCCTTGTTTTGAGAATCGAATGTGCCATCTACTGCAACTGGCTTGTCAAAGATTTTCTTTGGTAAAGTACAGTCTAAGGATCCATCCAGACAACACAAATACGGAAGCAGTGAGCCAGTGTTAGCTGTCATTTCAAACAGTTGAACTGTCAGGTCTCCTCATTGCCCTGATGAGATGCCTGCAGCTCTAGGCCTGCATTTACTCTAATCAGCTGGTCAGTTTTAAAGTCTAACATTGTCTCTCCAAGAATGCTAAGCATTGGCAAACAAATTTGCAATACTTGACTCATACTGGTTTTATTTTCATTTTCTGTTTACATGCTTAAAAAAAAAAAATACATGTTTAGGTGTAATTTTGAGGGCCGGGAACCAGTTAATGGGTTTTCCGTTGTTTCTTATGGGAAAAATTAGATCAGAACTCAAACTTTTTAGGATTTGATCCGGAGTCCAGAACGGATTAAGTTTGAGAACCGAGGTACCATTGTATAGTGAATTCTTTCGTTTTTACACATCCCATCTCGGTGTCCCATGAGACAAACATAGGAGAGAACAATGCTTGGGGTCAGGGTGCAGAGTCAGTCATTCAGATGGTGGCCCCGAACCATTTTTGGGTCACAGGCATCGTTCAAAGATCCAACGATGATGCCACTGTTCTGCTGACTGCTGGATTCCACTCGATTAAGATCACAGACACGGGGGAGTAACCCACAGATTTTCACTGCCCTGACTGAACTAATTCATCTGCTCATCCCTCCCGTTCAGGGTTTAAAATCTGAAAGGCTTACACATGTAGCCTGGAGTAGAACTGAAAAAACCTAGACACAAATATTATTTTTCCAGTAATGTCCTGTTCCACACCCACTGCTTCACCATCAACCCGCCTCCCTCCTACTGCCAAGTAAAAAGCTCTGTAACTGATGATGTGCTGCCAGGTGCAGAAGCCTTTTCTTTGCTCCTTTTCTGTCAGCGTCGCTATTGGCAGAAACACACCTTTCTTTTCAAAATAAATCTTACGCTGAATGTTACTCAGAAGACTAGCCCTGTTTGTTTCTCTATTGTTTAATAAAACACGAATCGGGAGGAGGTCGTTAACGTTTGCTAACCGCATGTATATCAGCCTTGTGAACTTAATGTCTTTCCTCCCCTTTTATTCAATCTGTTGATTGTTTGATTTATTGATTGTTTAGCAGTAAATGTGTGCAGAACTGTGAGTCTTTCGGGTACCTGTATTCGGTTTATCCTAGAATATAAAAGTATTTCAAAATCAAAGTATGGCTTTCGACTGAAAAAGTCTTATTTTGGAAATAATATATAATTTAATATAATTTAATATAATATAGAACCCCATATTCATAGTTTCAGTTAAAAAAAATGTCTTTTGAGGGGTATAAAAAGTATGATTTCCATTCCTTTGTCATTGTTTTAGCCATCCTATTCATTGTTCTATTGTCTTTTTAAAAATTAGAGTAAAACATCAGAATCCTTTGCATCCATTCGTATGTAAAATAATGTACAGTGTGCTTCTGTTACTACTGTAATTAGTGTTGGTAATGTCTTATTGTGTGTCATTAATCAATTATCATATGTAAGTACATGAAAACGAATATATGGGGTCCATGGATGGTTCGCTATTGTTTGTGGGTATGGATGTTTGTGGTAGATCTTATATATATTACAAAGTCACCAAGCTTAGCTCAGCTCTGTACTGGATAACCAGCTTGGAGAAGGCCCTTTTCTGTTCCAATATGACTGTGGCCAAGTACATAAAGCAAAGTCCTTAAAGACATGATTGGGTAAATCTGGTGTGGAAGAACTTGACTGGCTCTTCTGGTTGAATAGGCAAAAAATTCGCACAAACACACTCCAAAACCTTCCCAGAAGAGTGGCAGCTGTTTTAGCTGCAAAGGGTGACCAACTCCATACTGATGCCTATGGATTTAGAATGGGATGTTATAAAGGTTACTGTAGGTGTGATGGCCAGGTGTCCCAATACCTTTGTCCATATAGTGTATATGCAGGAAGCCTAATAGTACTCAAGGGTGGTTGGTGTTTCTGTTTGTATTTGCCATTTGTTATAGTTAGGGTTGTGGCTGCTGCATTTGGTGTGGGAGAGCCACTCATCTATAATTAGGTGTAGCTTAGATATGAATCTCATACGTAGTTTAATTTAAACCATAGTGCAAAATATGTCAAAGCACATTGATATTTTGTAATTAATTGTATTTAGAATGAGTGAGGACAGTTACTGGTCACCCATTTAGTGTATCCAGCCAGCATGGGGAGTCAATTGCAGGGCGTGCACAATATTGACACCTATAGACAGTTTGTTAATTGCAGTCCATCTTAGTATCTTCTTGGACTTTGCGGGGAAAATTGGAGGAAACCCAACAATGACATGAAGAGAAATTGCAAAGCCCAGACACAGAGTAACCCCTGACATTGAACTCCCAGTGCTAAAGCTGTGAGGCAGTACATTCTAAAACCAAACTAGTGGACTTTACTAGAAAACTGGGTGGAAACTCGTTGCCTTAACCCATTTAAGTAAGACATTTATTTAGCATTGAAATGAGAAAATGCATCTCGTCAACCAAAAGAAAAAAACGGTATTACAACTGCAGCAATAAAAATGGATTACCAGTGTAATAAGTATTAGTATAAAGTTTAAAAACTGCATCAAACTGTTTGGTAGCCATTCCAATATAACAAGAACTGTAACATTTCTCGTGTATCCCTGATGAGAATGAGACCTTGTGAAGCTTTCTTTTTTTTTATCCAACTTAAACATTAACAAAAAGAACGCCTTTACTGCATCTACAGACTAATGGGATAGTTATATATTTTGGCTCTGCAGGCAAAGAGGCAGAACAAAAGACCTAAGAGCTAAAGAGCACAGTCATAAATGCATGTGTGTGTTTGTATGTTTAGCATTGTTATATGTGCTCCAACTGCTTCACTAGCCCATCAAGGTCTTCGGTGCCTGAATCCGCACAGTCCTCTAAATCAGTGGTTCCCAAAGTAGGGGTCGCGACCCTCTGGGGGGTCGTGAGACATTGAGGGGGGGGTCGCGAGATGATTTCCAAGAAATCAAATATTTTTTAAAAACTATTAGAAATAACATTTTATCAACATTTTATATTAACATTTTATCCATAACTAACAAAAGATAAAAATTAGTAGGTAATATTTTTTACCACTTTCGAGGATAGTGTGGGTCACGAGTCACTGGCATGGTTATTTTGGGGGTTGTGAGCGGAAAAGTTTGGGAACCCCTCCTCTAAATCTGTAGTATCATTTACAGGAACTTCTTGGACCATTTCACTAGTTACATTACCAGAAACTGCTTCTGGCTTGAACATCCTCCAATGGTCTGTTCTGTGCCGTTTACTTCTATGTGCATTAAATGTGGAGTACGCGTTCGTATGAAAATCACATCCCTTATATGGACACTGGACTCCGTGATTAACTTTTAAATATGTATTGAAACGCTGCTTCTGTGCAGGGCGCAGAAAAATCACAAGACCGACAGTGAAATACTACTTGACCGGATTTACATAGTTGTGCATCCTGGGGTTTTTGGTGGATCTTAGATCGCTTAGATAGATGTACTGCCTCACACCTTAAGTGCATTAATGGAGGTAAATGTGCACAAACATTCATGGTGTAAGCAAGGAAACCGTACAGTTCTACTATAGCTCCCATGTTTTAACCTGTAATGTTTTAAGAGGTAACCCCTTTTATCAGACATAAACTCACAATACTTACACTTCCACTGCATTTTCACAAGATGCTGTTACCGACCGCTAGCCACAAACTCACGCAGACACAAATTACACGCATGCTTTTCAACCTGACCAGTCTTAATCAGCGTTTATACATTTGCCTTTCCACTTTTGTGTAATTTAAACTGCCACAAATCTAGAACTCCAGATATTTTTTCAGATCCACAATTTCGCTTTTTAAAAGTATAAATAACGTTACGTGGTTAGTGCAGCACGTCAGTGACACAAAATTTACTCAAGCGTTTAGTTGACGCATTGACCTGTGAAAACATTCCTCTAAAGATTTTCCACAAAAACTGACCGTTTAGCGTGTAGCAACAAAGCTCCATAAAGACACAATGGCCTTAATCTCCCACTGATGTTTTCCCGCGCTTGTGTTTAATTTCAAAGTTTAAAGAGCCCCCGCCCCTAACAAGAAACATAACATTGTGATCTCTGCTTAACATCATCATTGCATTGAATTTTTTCAGCCAGATAGTTAAAACGACTAATTCGATTTTGTAATGAGGTCAGTTTTTTTACTAAACATACCAGATAAAGTAATGAATACTAAAAAATGCATTTAAAAACAAAATCTGGGTTACCATTACACGACTGTAGTGTCCCAAGGCCCGTTCACTTCAGTGTAATTAGTTAATAAAACAGCAAGTTAAAATAAAGACTCACACAGCAGCATCAGAATATATAAAACTTTACACTTCTAAATAAATGTCTTAATTTTGTGTTGTCTGCTAATGGAATTGACATTTTGAATATTTTTAAACGATATTAATACTCCCAAAAGCTCTGAACCTAAAATAAGTGGAGATGGACTGTAATGATTGTTTTTGTGATGCTCCATGCTGTTGTGAACACTTCATAGTATATTATAAAAGAACAAGGACAATGATTTTCATTTAATGTCTGTAATAGTGAAGCCACCATCCCCTTGTCGATGGCTTCTGTCGCCGTTGTCAGGAATGTTAATGAAGGAAGTCAAACAAGGCATAACATGAAAATAAAAAAAAAGCCAATAAATAAATAAAGTTGGAGGATTTTTAGCGAATAACTAAGGAATTTTCTTGCCATGGATACTGTTTGCTGAGACTCAAAGCTTGACAGGAATTGGAAACAGAACCTTGTGGGACTGCTGGCAAACTAAGCGACCAGTGGGGAGTTGACATTCTATACTTTTACCCTATAGTCTTTGAAACATTGCTTAGATAGGTGGATATGAGTTGTGCTTAAAGCATTTATTTTGTGTCGGTCCATTACCCTAGCTGCTTGGATTGTTGGAGTTGACAGACACTTGACATGGCTGGGAAGACTTTAAAATACCCTGGGGCTACTGCAGGTCCCTGAGCAGCTAGGGATTGTGTGCTGAATGTCATAGTGTTGAGAATTATTTACTCAAAAACCCAACCTGAAATGCAGCAATCCCCGATATTTTATAGTGTTATATTATTGGTTCTCTCATATAATCAGTTAGGATTTCAGAATGATTTAAATGATGAAGGGTAATATGAAGGTTTCACATGATGAGCAATTTTGAGTATATGGTCTATATGTATATTTTGAGTTTGTAGTCTATGCATGGTCCCCTCCCACCATGACAAGCGTCAGTGGTCACCTCAGTGGCATGCCTGCTTTCAGGGAGAGCATTGGGTCACTCTTTGCGTTAAGCTGATTCTGCTTCAACAACAGAATTGTTCTTTAGTGAATAAAACCCTACACTCAAGATGTTCTGTCAGGACCATAGAATATTCCACCAGGACCACTGCCTTCCTGCATGTAACACCTGACCATGACAACTAATTTAGAATATATGCTCTTGGCTAGCTTTCGGACTGCTTTTTAGTTCCTTGACTCTTTGTGAGTCTAACAATTTAATATTTATAGGTATTCCGCCCTCTTATTCACTAATTAAACTAACTTAAATATTAAACAATTTAATGAAGGCAAAAAACAACTTTTTAATCATTACAAAGGCACCAAAAGTCTTTAAAAAGAAGGCACAAATTGAAATAACAAATGAATTGCACAAATTAACAGTTAATTAACAGCCAATTACCTGCTCAGCTGGAAGTTAGACCTGGACACCTCTGTGGCCTTGACGACCAAGAATAAAATACTTTATTGCAGACTAGTCGAATCTCAAATTATTATTGATTTACTGTTCGCCTTTTCCATGTTACAATGTGACGCTCATAGAAGGCAGAAGGTCAGCAATGCAGGCAGCAGTAAAATGCTTCCTCCTCCTGTTTTTTCATTCTTTAGTTTTCTAGGTTTCCAGTGTGTATTTACTGTAACATACCAGAAGGTATAACTAGGTATAACTAATTTGTTAGCTACCTTGCTAACTATTATGGCAGTGAAACAAAAAATATATATAATTTGCACATATTCAATCTATGATTGGTGGGCAAATTTAACGCCACAAGATGAAATGCTCCCACTGTATTCTGTGGAAAATGAGTGTTAATGTACTACAGGTAAAACTAATAACAGCCTTGGAGAATCAAAATTGATTGGGTGAGTTTGATTAAACTGATTGACTGCCATTGGTTGCGATTGGAGTTACTCCTTGCCTTGCGCCCTTAACTTCTGAGATATGCTCCATCCCCCCAAACCTGAATAGGACAAGTGGGTATGGAAAATTACATATATGTCCAAATAAGGTATAGACATGACCTTAACTGCTGGGCTAACTTCTTCCCATTAAGGTTATTTTATAGCCCAGACTGTGTTGCAGTTAACTGTATTAAAAGTGCAGTGCCGCAGTACAGTGTCTGTGGACACTGGCTGATCAGAGTGACCTCTGGGCTGCTGGGAAGAGGAGCAGGATGTATTTTTGAAAGGCTGTTCTACTTGCTGCCTTCTGTATGCTTTGAAATCATAATATAATAACCTTAAAGAACGTGTGTGTCACCAAAAGACAATTGAAGCGTGACGCTTCTCTGAATTCTGCACATTCTGGGGAAGTGTGAGGAAGGACAGTGAGGTGACCAGCGGTGATGCAGTGATTAATTCCCCCTGTCCTTCGTCCCCTGTGATGTGTATAAATGAGTGTAGCCCGGTGAATTCTACCAAATTCATGACCCTGTGAAGTGGTTTCATGGCCCATCCGTGACAGGTAGGTTTTTTTTTTACGTGCCCCACTGAAACATGCAGTGTAATTCTCTATACTACAATAAAGCAATATTGCAGTTTGCAAGTAGGACCCTTAAACCCGATACAAATGACAGAACGCAGCGTGTTTAACAACAGAGTGTTGGTGTGATATATTTGTTTATGGTTGCCAGGTTGGGGATATTCTTGTAAGAGAAAGATTTCTGCTACACATCTGGTTTTCATTTGTGCCATAGATTGACACCAGAAATTGGTTATTTACCCTGTGATGAAATGTAATTCTTTTGTGCTTGTGCCGCTTAGCTTCCCTTGATACACTGTGGATTGCATTGTATTGAGAACTATGTAATTCTTTTAGACCTTTATTAACTAGCTGAAACTATGAATCTTTCTAGAAAGCCTTGTTGGAAATCTCCACTGGGTGCTCCATTGTTAAGTGGGACCATAGACATTGCCTTTTGATTTAATGCTTGTTGCCTGGGTTTCTCACTTACATCTCCATCTATGGGCACATCATACTTATCAAAAGAAGTCACATCTGAAATCTTCTTAAAGATACTTTCTTAAACAAGTAATGATTTCTTGAAAGTACTTCTCAGGTCAAATAAAGCAATTGTCCAACAACACGCATTACTTTAAAAAAAAAAAAAAAGCAGAGTCTGGCAAATGCAGTATCTGAAAAAAAAAAAGATTCTTCTGCCTCGGGCATATTGCATGCATTTCAAAAAACACAATAAATCACATTGCTTTCTTTTCATGGATTTTGGGAAAATTAATGCTTCTGGGTTCAGATGTCTTGCAGGCCCGTCAGGATGTAAAGCAAGGACCCTCGTGTTTGTGTAGCATTACACAATACATTGAGGACATTGCCACTCACTGATTCTAAATGCTCTGTCTGTCTATTGTGTGGGCAGAGGCGTACTTGTCCATGCATGTTAGTGGTATATCTCCTGCATCCCCAGTCTGGAGGCCCTCTTGCATCAGGGAAACGACCTGTGCAGCCAAGCTGTTTAACCCTGTCTTGCTGTGGCAACAGCCCCTTTTATCTCAGTTGTCTCTTCCCCCCAGGTTGGCACACTCCTGAGGAAGTCCTCTCTCATTTTGGGGGGGGGGGGCACCACGGGAGCACCGGCCCCAGCTGAGAGCTGATTGGCTCCTTGAGGGCCCCCTCCCTTGTCACTCATTGATTTTATATCTTTGGCTAATAATAAGTTTGGCTGTTCTGTATGAATTATTCCCCACTATATAAAAAAGAAAATCACAGAATTTCGTAATGAACGGCACAGTGGGATACAAATTCAGAAGCACGCACCTCTGGTACACAGGCACCCTAACTCTTATTGAGTGCCATTTCGATTTTAAAGCAGAGAGTGTAAAATAGCTGCATACTGGAAGATCCAGGAGCCGAATTATACGTGCTGAGGTTTTAGGATAAATATTTAATAATGATTCAGGAAAGTTTCCAAGAAGATATCAATGGAATTGAACAATTTGAAAACAATCTGGTCATCATTCCATCCATTCATTGTCTGTGCCTGCTTATTCAATATGGGTGGTTGTGTTAGCCTGGATCCAGTGCCAAGTAGCATAGGTCAGAAGACAGCTAGCACTCTGGATGGGCTGCCATCCATCCCAGGAATACATTATTGCAGTTGACCGCAAATATTTTGTAGCACGTACTTGTTTTGGATATTCCTTTAGCATGTGTCAAACCGGCTTACATGCTCTACCATTCGGTGGCAGATAAATAAATAAATTCCAATGACAGATTAATTTTATTGTGTTACATTTTCAATCACTTCATTCTTTCACTTTTAGATAAAAAAAGTTAGAAATTGAGAATAATGCCAAAGGAGAGGTTGAAGTTATATTGTTATTAGGTGAGCTGAGCCCACCTAGAAATGTGAACTGAGCCGGCAAAACGAGCAAGCAGAAGAGACTTATACTAAACTTTAAGTAATATATAAAATTAATTGGATGACCTATATTACATCTTTGGAACATAGAAGGAATGTTTTTGGAGTTGAATGAACTATGCAGATTTCTTCCAGGGCGGGAGCACATTCTGTAGACTCAGGCAGAGAGACAACAGGTACTGCTGAACCCCACTGAGGCCATACATAACGCTTTTTCACTGGCGCAGTACCGGTTTCATTCCAGTTTCCAAACCTATTTTTGAATGGTTCTCCAAGTTTCCACCAAAATAAAAGCAGGTTTCAAATTAAAAATCCGGATTGCGTTGTTAAATCCTGAATGGGAACCGTAATGACATCATGAGTGGGGGTGCACGATGACATCATGAGTGGGGGTGTAAGATGACATCATTTGTGGGGGTGTACTATTCTACCTATATGTGTGACACGAACATGGAGGCAGTGGTGGAAAATGAACAGATACCATACCAAAATGTTACTCACATGCAAGACAAACAGTGAGGGAAATAATTATTTGACTCCCTGTTGAATACCTAAGTTCACCCATTTATAAAGAAATGAAAAGTGTATAATTAGACTGGTAGGTTTGTTTTAATATCAGAAGATAGATTTTCAACAAAACAACACAAGTAGTACTTAATTAAGTATTAGCGTTGTCATTTAATTTCATTATTTTGCTAAATAGTATTCTTGGGTCACTGACATGTCTACATTTTTAAGTTTATCACCATGGGAAATATCAAGGAGCTGTCTAAGGACATCAGAGACAAGATTGTTGACCTTCACAAAGGTGGAATGGGCTACATGACCAACAATCAGCAAGCAGCATGGTGAGAAAGTGACAACTGTTGTTGCAATTATTCACAAATGGAAGAAAGACAAAACAACTGTCAATCACCCTTGGTCTGAGCTCCCAAGGAAGATCTCATCTCATGTAGCATCAATGATCTTAAGAACACTGACGGCTAACCCCAGAAGTACACAGGAGGAGCTTGTTAATGATCCCAAAGCAGCAGGGACCACAGTCACCAGGAAAACCATCGGTAACACATCCTGCCATTATGGTTTGAAATCCAGCAGTGTTCGCCAAGTACCCCTGCTCAAGAGGGCCCATGGTCAGGCTCCTCTGAAGTATGCCAGTAACACCAGAATAATTCCAATGAGGTTTGATAGAATGTCATGTGGGTGGGTGGATCTTCCTGCAAGATAACGACCGTAAGCATACGGCCAAGGCTCCAAAGGAGTGATTCAAGAAGAAGCACATTTAGGTCATGGAGTGCCCTAGCCAGTCTCTGGATCTTAATCCCATAGAAAACCTATGGAGGGAACTCAAGCTTCGTCCGTCCAAGTGACAGCCTAAAAAACGCAAAGATTTGGAGGGGATCTGCAAAGAGGGGTGGATGAAAATTCCTGCTGACCTGCATGCAATCCTGGTGACCAACTACAAGAAACATCAAACAGCTGTGCTTGCAAACAATGGTTATTCCACCAAGCATATAATTGTCCGAAATGTCTTGGTGCGCTGAAGCATTAAGGAGCCTTGCCCAGCCCCTGAAAAACAACCTCATACCATTATCCCTCCTCCACCAAACTTTACAGTTGGCACAATGCAGTCAGGCAGGTAATGTTCTCCTGGCATCAGCAAAACCCAGATTTTCCATCCGTCTGCCAGTCACAGAAGCGTGATTCGTCACTCCACAGAACACGTTTCCACTGCTGCAGAGTCCAGTGGCAGCTTTACACCACTCAGTTGTGCTTGGTGATGTGAGGCTTGCATGCAGCTGCTCGGCCATGGAAGACCATTCCATGAAATCCCTGGTGCACAGTTTTTGTGCTGGAGTTAATGCCAGAGGGAGTTCTAAACACTGCAATTATTGAGCCAACAGAGAGCTGGAGACTTTTACACACTATGCTCCTCAGCACATGGCGACCCTGCTCTGTTACTTTACTTGGTCTACGACTTTGTGGCTAAGATTCCGTTATGCATGAACACTTCCACTTTCCAGTAATACCACTTACAGTTGACGGTGAAATACCCTACAGGGAGTTTTTTTTTTTTTTTAAATTCACAAATTGACTCATTGCAAAGGTGGCGTTCTATGACTTGAACCACACTTGAATTTACTGAGCTTGTCAGAATGGCCCATTCTCTCACAAATGTTTGTAAACCTGCCTGCATGGCTGGCTGCTTGGTTTTATAGACCTGTGGCAATGGACCAGAATGAAACACCCGAGTTCAATGATTCAGAGAAGTGTCCCAGAACTTCTGTCCATATAGTGTATATATGTGTTATGAAGGCAAGAAGACAAACACTGATGCAGCTCCACTGTAAGTATCGCTGTTTATTTAATATTCTCCACAGAGAAGTCAGAGGAACCCGGGGCTGACCCTGCAACCGTAGCCGAAACTCAGGCGGGGAGGTTGGGTGATCGGCTGTGATTTGGACTCTCGCTTTACCTTCACACCTACAGCACTTCACATTCAAAAAACAGAGCCTGTATGTGCCACATTCATTATGGATGTCACACACTGATGCAGATCCCTCCATCGCCTCACTTTTGAATTCTTGTGAAAATCTGTCACACTGTTTTTAAAGGTGGACAGTTTTGGCCATGTATACCAATGGAAGGACAGATAAAACTAAGCCTTCTTATGTTGTCAGTGGGGATTCGTGTGATATAGAAATTATTTCCATAGATATGGCTCCTCTTTTTATGGTTATTACTAAGAATCTGTCTATGCGCAGTGATCCAAAATAGGCCGGGGAAAGAGTTTTGAGTAATTATTGATGTTATATTTCTGAAGTATAGCAAAGTTTATTAATCCAATTCTTGCTTGTTCTATTCATGAGGAGGCTGGAGTCTATTGCAAGATGCACAGGGGGGCTCTGGTTAAGATGTCAGGGCAGGCATGCACAAAATTAGCAGGGTTCTGGCTGAACAGTTCAGCTGAATCTCTCGTATTTGTGCATTTGAACAGAAACTGTAACTCTTGCAAGAAGCCCACACCGCACAAAGAGAACTCCAGAAGCTGGGGCGGGGGGCAATGCAGCCTCACACGCTAAGCCCTCTAGTAGGCATGACGGTAACTTCATTTATGTAAACAATGCTGTATATACTGTGCCTAATGCGCTCTTGGGCCTGAGTAAATACTGAAGCACATATTGGGTTCGAATCATTTGTAGTGCAGGGCAGCGCGCTGGCTGTAGATGAATTCATTTTTTCCGTGAGCCAGGGTCCTAGTTAAAGGGGAGCAACAGATTGAAATCTTCACGTGAAAATCCGGCACGAGGTGCCTGAGCCGAGTCGATCACAGCAGGTTCCCCTACAAATCAACCCTGACGGGAGCGTTGGGAAGTGTGGCCGATACTAAAGGAGAGGCCCATGAATTAAAGGAAGCACCAGGAGGCGGGTGGGACCGGTGGGACCGGTGCTTACTGTATTATTCCAGCAGGCCAGTGATATATCCATCTGCTGCTGTGGGGAGTTTTCCTGCAGAAATATATCACCTCATTTTAAAGGCACAAATTTATACCAAAGCCTCGGTCTTTCCAATACCGGTGAAATATGGCCGCATGGTGAAACCTTGAAACTTATGATACCTTTCAGTGTGTGGAAAAATGACTGTGCGAGCTGCTGACATACCTCTGATAGAACCTTGATTTCCATTTTTATTGACTTAACACTCATTACCCTCAATGGAAACTTAAGCATTATCCTCTGTTTTTTGTTTTTTTTTTTTTGCCTGTGAAGTGAAGTTAGGCTAATTCAGCCATTTAAGGTATTTTATAAAATAGTAAAATAACGAAGAAGGAAAAAACCTGTGGGAAGAATCATTATTCTCTCTGAAATGTCTCTGGGCTGCGTGCTGCAGCGTGATGCATCCATGACATCTAATGATGATGTAGCCAAACGATGACTAATGCAAAAAATGTATTGTACTAAACTCTGCAGGTTATATTGACCATAATAATATATGGTATATATAATCCATATCTATATATATAATATATAATCCAAGAAATACAAATATATATAAAGTTGTCTGGCGTATATGAATGTGTAAAACTTGCTGCAGGACAGCAAACAAAACCGTATGAAATGGAAGTGTAAAGGAGGAAAAGAGACGATTTTGGGATAACGAAGCAAAATCACTATGAAACCAAAAGACAGCCATTTTGGGGTCTAAAAAATGCACATGACCAAACAAAATGGGAGTCAGGCTGAGATGCTGAAGGCAGATCTGTCCTCATTTAAGAAAACTCAGCCTTTCTGTGGAATAAGCAACCGGTGATCTCAGCGACTTTACCCCGCACGCTGTGATACATCCATAGCCCAATAATATAATCACGTACTCTGAGTAATACAGACCTCATCGCAACTGCTACGAAATGTTTTCACACCCTGATCATTACTAAAGGTCCTTGATTTTTCTATAATTCATGACTTAAAGTGTGTATAGCATAATTCATAAGTATCTAATATATCTGTTATCGCTGTAACTGGCAGAGCAGTTTGCAAAATTCCAATTTTTTGGAATTATTTTGTGCTTTATAAGGCCACAGTAGGTGAACCTCCTCTGTTTTTTAGATGAGGCAGGAGGTCATGCGGTGAGTCCACTAAGTGCACCTTTATTATGTTTCATTAAGATGATTAGATGCTGACTTTGGGTAAACTTAATTACCCTATTCTTCAGCTGGCCTGTCAGTGGTGGATGATTGTTGCTGCACATTAACATCTGGCTCTTATTAACTTTACTTACTTTAACTTGGACACTCATTGCATGGTTTCCCAATCTGCTGGGGATTGCAGTAATCTCATACCTCTCTAAAGTGCTAACGGTGCCCCTATTCCCTAATGTTAGTTCAGCACTGAGAGGAGAGGGGCAACTTCATAATCATTAGCCCAGCCAGCTCTGGGGAGCTATCAAGCACTCCTCCTCTACCTCCTTGACTGAGAGTATCTCCTCGGTGGGTCACCTAACTGGGACGTTATGGGGAATCCCAGGAGGAGGGGGGGCTGGGAATGGGGTTTTC
>JAABNY020000015.1:13263832-13277613 GCA_015164015.2 Brevimyrus niger
AACTCGGTGTTCCTAACTTTCCTGCATCATCACAATTCGTAGGGGGGGGGGGGTGGGTAGGTGGAAAACGGAATACCATCTGATTTTGAAATGTCGAGACATTAATCGGCAATGTTACTTCCCTGTGAGATGGGATAAACTTCCTGCTGCTAGCCGTGTTATCACACATTAACCGGCATTTGCTGTTAGTGGACAAAGGAGTACACAAAAAGCTTAAAACAGGGCCAGAGATGATTCACACATGGACTGAGCAATGGAAGAGTAGCCATGGGCACTGGGACTACAACCCCTGTAGCAGGTGTTAAGTAGAGACTTTCTCTCACCTCCTTCCTGGAATGGCATACTTTATATCAAGAGGTGTTCTGCAAATAAGCTCCAGCACAGTGGGGATTCCCAACTTGCTCAGAATGAAGAGAGGCTACAAGATATAATATGATCATTAAGCCTCCACTAATGAGGATGAAGTCCTTGCTGGAGAAAGTCACGATATTGCTAAAAGTCTCAATGTGTGCCAAGCATGTAATGGATCCTGCAGATGAAGCTGACAACCTTGTTACAGTGTTACCCTATTGCCAAGATGTGTCGGACAGTGAGTTGTGACTGCTGACGCTTTTGTGGTGTGAAGGTATTGTATGGAAAGTGCGCAGCATGTTCAGCTAAGCTGACTGTTTTTGAGGTAATCTGAATTTTTACATATTTCTGTTTATTTGTTTTGCATGGAAAATAATAGCACACACGCAAAAGTTTTAATGTTTGCATCTGTTTTTTGTTGATTGCAACGTGTGTTGGGCCTTTCCTATCTACATTAATCTTAAATTAATTTTATTTGATTGTGTCTATGTTAGTTTTCATCAGCTCTCTCTCTCTCGATATATATATATATACACACACACACACACACACACACTGTGTGTATACTACTAGATATATATACTGTGTGTGTGTGTGTGTGTGTGTGTGTGTGTGTGTGTGTGTGTGGGTGTATAATATATACATTTACATTGTAGCAGCATTCCACGTTAGGTAGAGCTGTGGCAATCAAAGCTGAATTATTACATTGCATCGTGCAAATTGGAGCATGGAGAAATGACTTACAATCATGTGAACAAGCTCTCGATGTTTATCACTTTCCCACTATGTCGTTGTTAAACCAGGTTGCATTTAATCAAGCATAGTGATGAAAGATGTATCCATACACTTTGATAATGGACAATGCCGCATGCTGTTTATTCAGGTCTGATGACCACGTTCATTATTCTTTTCATGGGGAGAGGATCTGGATCAGATCAACAGCTGGTGGGGGATTTTTTTGATCAGACCTGCAAACAAAAATTGTAAAGAAAAAAAATCATACTGTAATTCACAAGTTGAATCCAATCTACTTTGAAACATTTTTGGAATGAAAGGTTACAGTATGTTGACTTGTTTTGTGTTTTCCGCTGTTCATGGTTGCTTTGAATTGCTGGTGGCTTGTTCAGCGGTCGTTATCCTGTTAGCTGTCAATCTGGCAGCTATGAATGTTTTTTGTACTGTACCATTTATTGTTTATAGCATTGTAAGTTGTCCTTCAAAGCCAGCTAATATGGAAACTGATACAAATTCATGTCAGGGCAGCCTCTCTTCAGATAAGAAAAATGTGTCTTTAGAATTTGCTTTGATGCTAGCCTGCTGATCATAGAATAAGTCACTAATTAAAGGTCAATGAGTCATTTCCATTGTCATCTTTGGTTTTTTGTGTGTTGAGAAAATCTCTGTTGCTTTATAATAGGCTGCCATGTTCTTCCAAGAACACTGATGACCGGCAGTGAACCACTGATGGTTCTGGGACTTATGTTTCTACTTCAATAACAGGCAAAAGAAATAGTGTTTTCACTTCAGTTGTTCACATGAAAGCATGTAATCAAGTTGTTCCTGAACATCAACTGCATCATGTTAATAGACATTTCAGATGTTTCATCAACAGTACTTATACAGCTGTGCTAGAACATTGCTATGTAAACACTGAAGTTCAATCAATATCAATGAAGTTATAGACCGTAATTATCACTAAGTGTCAACCACAATGTATTTCTTCCGCATATTAATCTATGTAATAATATATACATATTCTGGTCTTCTTTATGAACATGTTTTTGATAGGCATTGGAAATTCTATAGAATTGTTTTAATGGATAAGCTTTACTTGGAAAAAAAAACTAAAATCTACCTAAGACTTGAGATAAACATAAATGTAAACTGGTATTAATTGTATTAATAATTAACCAAATAACAATAATTTTCGCTTATTGCGTTTGCCTTGTAGTTTCTGGAGCTTATCCTGTGAACATACCAGATTGTTACTGTGATTTTTATAGCCTGCAGCTTTTGAGAAAATTGCTTGCAGCTTGAAGCTGTGTTACGTTGGTGTTTCGCCACAGGAAATATTATGTAGCTGTTTCTTTCTGTGTTACTCATCACACCTCTCCAGTTAACCAATCAGAAGTCTTTGTTGTCCATTCCGACACTCCATTGGTGGTCAGCTGTGAGTAGTGTTTGAGAAGTTTGGAACCTATTAAACATGCTTCGTCTGCAAGTTTGAGGGATATATGTGTAGCAGTCCACCGGGAGCCGTGCTATACCTACGTCTCGGAAATTAGTCCTTGTGTCCCCTTAGGGTCTGCGCATCGTCTGATATCTTCAGACTGTAAAACCAGGGCCTGGAAACGTGTAACTAGTGTGGACATGCTTTCTATCTCTAGAATCCCTGGCTTCTGTTAAGCCTTAAACCATAGCCAGATTTCTCTTAGTGTAAGGTGTTGCTCTGGTACATCATTGTGTTACACAATTGTTTCCGTTCAATGCCAACATTATTTACTTTACTTAAGTGCAATGACATCATTGTGTTTCTCCCGTCTTTGGTCCTTTGGGTGGATTTAATCCAGGTCCCTCCACTAAATCAGTATTGCTAATCCACTTCACACATTTGCCCTCCGTGGTGATGCGTTCACGCCCGCACAAGAAAGAGCCACTGTCACCCGCCACAATTGGAGGTAAAGAATGGCAAAAACACACAGAAGAGTTCTAAGCATGCCTGTCAGGCCAGATAGAGTACTGGAACTAGTGTGTTCAGACAGGATAACAAAGCAGACCCTGGGGCCTTAGACTCGCATACCCAGTACAACTCATTCTCAGGCCAGTGTTCATCCTGTACATTTTAACTATACATTACAATGAATGGTCCATATTTCCAGTATATAACAATTCAAAATACATATTTCTACAGACAGCCATCTTCAGATAAAGATTATTTCATATATTTTGTTCTTTGTATGTATTACACGGTACAGTATGTTGTATATTACTGTATTTTCATCATGCACTCTGTCCATCCTCAGTCAAATTAGGTTTGTTAAAGAACATTTTATGTTGTCTAAAGCACTTGGGTTACTACACATATATTGTGACTTTCTGTAGTAGATATGGCTGAAAAAGTTTCATATTAAAGCAATAAATACAAGCCGATCAATGGTCCGTTTAGAAAGAAGTGTCGGATCTGCGAGCCTCATGTTACATTTACATTAACCTTCTATATATCGCATAGTATTCATATGCAGTTTGTCAAGCAGAAAATATACCCATATTATACTCTATCTGGTCCAGTATGTCTCGTAGTGGCAGTCAGTATCATATTTTATTACACTATTTTAAGTATCTAGACTGTTATTCATTTTTCCCCAAAATGTAATGCAAACCATAAACATAAGGAAAACAATCTGCAAAGAGTTGGTGAAATATAGCTGTCGGTGACAGACTGCATGATGTGCTCATTGTCGTAACGTTTTTTGTTTATCGTAACTGTGTATCAGTTTTCTGTTTTACTTTATCAATTTGATACCAAGCAACCAAATGTATCCTTTTTTAACTCCAAATGCATTGAACTTCATTCCAATTTAGATTCAATTTCTGGGCAGGAAATCAAATTATTTAACAGATCGCAGCACTGGAAGTGGTTAAAACTGCAAAAGCTGTGAATAAAAAAAATGTTGCCAAATTACTTAAGCTCTAAATTAAATTTTTCTGATTTAGAGACACTCTGCAGTCTCTAATGGTTTGAATTGGCTTTCAGGGGCAGTTTTGACAGTCACACAACTTTGTACTGTGGCGTAAAACAAAGAACTTAGAACATTGATAAACTAAAATAGCCCGTTTTTTTTTCCTTGTGCCAAGTCTAATACAATTGTATTTGATGCATCCCTTATAAATGACATTCATCAAAGATACATTTTCAGTCCAAATTTATTTTCCTGAATGTCTTCAAAAAGCACTTCCAATAGGAAGGAGGGAATATTCTGTGGGTGAGTATAACTAATCTCCAGGGAGGAAGCTGTTTTATTTGTATTTATATGTTTTATTTGTGTGTGTGTGTGTGTGTGTATATATATATATATATACACACACACACGCACACACATATATATATATATATATCTTGTTCTCTTTCCCTTAACTTTCCCTTAAATTGCATATTTCATTGTTGGTTTGACTTTTACCAGCTTGTTCCTCCATAGTTCTTCCAGAATCATTATGCTTAGAGCTTTTAAAAACTTAATATGTACAGTATAAAAAACTATACACCCCTACTGTGTGTGTGTGTGTATATATATTTTATTCGTAATGTAATGTTTCCAGTTAGACGTGTAGTACAGTTATCGATGTATGAGCTTCTGCTTCACTGATTATTATGCTAAAATTAATGTAGCTTTGCCCCAGATGCCTTTCTGTTTGAATCAGTGCTTTCTTCACAGCAGCTCCATCCATCCATCTGTCCATCCATCCGTCCGTCCATCAGTCGGTCCGTCCACCCTTCGTACTCCTTTTTATGGTACCAAATCATGGGGGACTTTGGGCCCCATCCCAAGCGGGGGGGCGGGGGGGTTGGGGACGCCCTCGATGGGATGCCAGTGCCACAGCATCAATAGGGCATCACTAAATCACTAAAATTTTAAGCATGTGTCAAAAATGAAAAGACAAAGAAAGCTTTCATCCCACTGTGTTTAATACCAGTTCTTGCATTATTGTGTCTTATAAATATCTCTGCACCATCTTTACATCAGTTATTATTATTATTATACTATTAAATAGAGCCGATGGTAAATCTAAAAGTAACACTGGCGATATTGAAAATTGCAAATAAAGAACAGCAATCACTGCTCAGTTGCCAGCGTAATGTTCTGAAGAACATTCCAGAATGACATGGATATATGTATGTTATGTACGTTAGCAAACATTTCCCGAAACAGAAGCTAAAATGATTACTAGGAAATATTACAGAGGAAGGCACTGACCTCACCTATAAAATTCTTATATCGAAATAAGGAGAATGATTTATCTAGAAATAAGGGATTACAGTAATTAGTTTTCATACCTCCTACACGCTAGAGGCCATTGGGTTCTTCGTCTAATATCCTTTTTCCTGCCATTGGTGTCTGATTAATGTCTACTGCTTCTCTTTTTCGATGACTGAGTCAGATTAAAAGATTCTCATCGTTTAAGCCAAACTGTTTTCAGATGACCAGAAACCATAGGCTGACAGGTCTTCATGGCCTTCTGAGCTCATCTCAAGCTCTGGGATACCGTAACATATTGAGAGCTGCTCCATGAGCAATACTCCCTGCTACGCCCCAGACAAGCTTTATTGAATGAACAATATTCTACAGGTAAATATAATGGCATTTCAAGTTTCTCATTGAATTAAGGTAAATGGGTTTATACAATTTGATTTGGTCATTATGTAGTTATACATTATTATGCAGTCATTGCAGGTGCGGTTTAAATATGATTGTTGCTATAAATCAGATGAGTCAGTAATAATCAGACATATTTTTTCCTTCGCTTTTGGAAAGTATATCTAACGTGTGTTTGTTCACGTGCAAAATCATGTTAAACTCGTTTTTAAATCATTACTGTATTTATCATTCTGCAAATTATTAGCTACAGTATGCGTATTAGCAATTCATTCTACTAAAATTTTGACCAACTTATTATTGACATTACCCATAATGTTGGATGTTTATATAAGGTGTGAAGTGTAAAATTAGTTAAATATAAATGTGTGTTTGTTTTCTCTCTTTGAAATAAATTAAGTAATATTATCCCACAATGACCCTGTACTGGATAAGCTGTTATTGAAAAATGGGTGGATAGATGACCGTTATCTTTGGATAAAAACAATAAATAGACAATTAGTATTAATCTATTTAGCTTGGAACTTTTGTTTACAAATAATTTTTAATTCATTCATTCATTCATTCATTCATCTTCCATGCCGCTAGTCCTATACAGGGTTGTAGGGGTATGGAACCTATTCTG
Organism: Brevimyrus niger; assembly: GCA_015164015.2. Classification (NCBI taxonomy): domain Eukaryota; kingdom Metazoa; phylum Chordata; class Actinopteri; order Osteoglossiformes; family Mormyridae; genus Brevimyrus; species Brevimyrus niger. Next base: position 13,270,181 of record JAABNY020000015.1, read on the forward strand.
GAAGCCATGGGCACAAGGCGGGGAGTAACCCAGGATGGGGCACTAACCCATTACAGGGCATAAATAAATATGTTACAGTTAATTCCATATTAAGTTTGGGCCTGATCATCACCTTCCAGCCTGAGGGCATTTGGTGACTTTCTACCTATGGAGATAATTCTGAAAACCTCATTCAGATCCAAATGAAGACTGTGGGCAACTTTAGCTAATTACAGAGTCCTTTGATCTGCATTCCATGGCTTCACGCTTTTCAGAGTGACAGAAGGATCACTTTTCATGGAAGATGCATTGTTTTTATCTTGTGACCTCGATGAAAGCAATGGCCATTACCCTTTAGTAAGCTCACTGATGTGTCTTTATGGTATTTATATCCATATTCTGGCAATAAAGCTCAAGGGCTCTCCACAGGGTGAGAATAGGCTTTGTGTCTGGACATTGTCCTTGACATTTAGAGTTCCTTGCAGATAGCTTAAACACCATTCTATCTGCTCATTTATTTTCTTTTGTAATGTGCAAAGCATTTTACTTTGATTAAATACAGTTTTGCTCATTTTCATTTTTTTCACATGCAAAGATCAGGGAAAGAAAACTCATCTCAGCTGGCTAATTCTGAAATGCTCCACAAACCGTTGGCATCTCTTGACAGACTCGTTGGCTCCTAATGAAGTGCCAGTGATGTTCCTCAGGCCCCTGGTCTCTTCTTGTAGTTGCCAGAATGCACAGTGAAATAAAAGTGAGGATATAAGAATGGAAGTCACTGCTCAATTGCCAGTGTCATGTTCCGCCGAATGTTCCAGAATGACATGCATTCATTATTAACGGTGATCTTAGTAGCAAGTGTGTTATGGTTTGCAGTTAACAAACTGTTTCTTCTAAGATCTGGATGGAATAATAGATAGTGAGGCGTTATAATTTGCCAAGTTCTGTAATTTGTTAAGGATAAAATATGCAGTGGAAGATGACTGTAAAGACTGTGTGGTATTTTAAGGTTAGTAAAGGGTGGCCTTACACTGAATAAACTGCCAACTAACTGGCTTGAATGGACATCCTGAGGTTTCACAGCTTTCTATTTTTTGAATTTGCCTTGTGTCAGTCAGGTTTTTGGACGTCACTTTGAAAGTCTTTGGTGTCAAAGGAACTGAAGCATCAAAACCTAGACTTAAGGCCCCCACCAACATGTGACAGTGCTCACTAGCTGCTGTTCTCCTTGAGTTATGAATATTAATACAGGATTGTGTATTCTCCTTTATCCTAACCCTAATCGCTTATCCAGCACTGGGTCATGTCTTCTTCTTCATCCTAACCCATTAGTAATCATAACCGCTTATCCAGCACAGGGTCATGTATTCTTCTTCATCCTAACCCATTAGTAATCATAACCGCTTATCCAGCACTGGGTCATGTCTTCTTCTTCATCCTAACCCATTAGTAATCATAACCGCTTATCCAGCACAGGGTCATGTATTCTTCTTCATCCTAACCCATTAGTAATCATAACCGCTTATCCAGCACTGGGTCATGTCTTCTTCATCCTAATCCTAAACCTAACACCAATTTACAGGATTTCTTGAGGGTCTTTAGAATATAATTCAATTTCCCGACTGTACTGTTTTCTCTGTACTTTTTTTTCTGGATGAACAACTTCAGTAACCAAATTGTTTAGGAGTTTTATATAATTAGCCAACATCAGGGCACGGCAGAAGAATTGAACATGTGCATTTGTTTAATTAAAGGAAGCCAGATGACTTAAAAATGCTAAATTCACCTCTGACAGCTTTGAGCTGTGTGATCGTGGTATTGCATCAATCGCTACATAGCCGATCGGAGTGGAAGTCCACGCGAGGCAGAATGTGGTAATGATATCACTGATTAATTTAAACCCACAAACAATCCAAAAAAAAATATCAAAAACAAAACCAAACAAGGATGGCCTTGTATACTTCAAACAGGTTTCCAGATTGTTGTGTTGAAGTATGGAAAAATATAAACGAAAATACATTAATTAATATTTCCTCAAATTTCTAGTCATTTTCTCTGCATTTTTTTTCAATTGCAAGGTTTAAAAGTGTAACGGGAAGCTCACACTGCGTTGGACAGCAGGAGAAAAGCAGAACGCCACCGCCAGAAACGATTGATAAAGATGGTTAAAACACGGGCAGGCTGTCCTCTTTCCCTTTGGCATCTTTTAAAAAGGAACAAGATGCAAAAAACCGACCCCCCCCCCCTCCCCCGCCACCTTAAAAAAAAAAAACTATGCTTTGAAGCAGGAAATAATAACAGCGTGTTGAGTGTAAGCAAACCTCCTTCAGTAGAGATATGGAAGACGGGACAGGGACATAATTAACACAACAGCACAGAGAGAAGTGTGCTCGGCTGATTTAGTATGTCGGGGAGCTGCTGAAAACCAGCAGTGGCACTGCCTTGTCATTGACTTAAATAAACAGTGAATGAAAATTAGCTGTACCTGAGTCAGATAATCATTACTAAATGAATTTGTCCCCGGCCCTATGAAATAAATGAAAAGCAAGGTTGGACAGAAGAAAAAAAGACAGGAAGCCTTTCAGTGCATATAAATTTCACTTACAGGATGAAACATAAGCAAAGAATTATTGATCATGTTAGCTTTGCTCCCTGAATCGTTTTATTCCTCTTTAAACGCATGGTGCCCTGTTACCGATAAAAAAATTGTTTATTAATTTGAAATCTGTTTACAAACACTGGTGAAAATTTGGGGTTATTCAACGGTAAAGTGGGTACAAATTAATTGAGCAGACAAATCATTCCATGTAAATGACAAGGCAATAATTACAGCTCTGAATGCCAGCTATTTTTGTAGGTATCTGGATGAAAAATCTTTAATAATGTTTTAATTGAGTTATAGTCTGCCTCACAGTCATTATAAATCTAAATTAGCATGTACTTTATGACTATATTGCATTTTGAGATCAAATTATTGTAATTTTTACCATTATTAATCACTGACATATTAAATATTTAATCTACAACTTTGAAAATATATTTTTCTCTTTTGCAGATCCCTCTCAGTTATAAAAATGTAATAATAAACAATATGTTGTTATTAATACTGCTCAAATCAATAATAGGCAAGTTTTTCTCATTCCTAAGAATATTATATATTTCAAAGGAAACTGAATTAATCCAATGAAAATCATAAATTCATTATATTCTTAAAAATGAATAAAAGGCAAGGCTACCTTTCTATATTATTCGTATTATTATTATTATTGTTGTTATTATTATTTTATGTTGTTGCTGTGAAAAAAGTGTACCAAAAATAAATACTTGTACTTCATCTGAGTATTTTACAAATATTTATTTGATGTTTCAAAATTCCATCACAGCATATACCTACATAAATTGGTTTTCATGGCCTACATATTTATAAAATTATATATATAGATTGTATTTTTCAGCAGAAAATTTTAAAAAATGTACTTGAAGAGTATGCATTTTAATGTAAAAAAACCACCATACTACATAACCTTCAGAAACCGCAAACTCCAAAATCATTGATCTTAAAAAGTCTGGTTCCACATGAAAAATAATTTATGGCCCTATGTCTGCTTTGCTTTATGCAGTAAAGGTCAGGGCAAGAAAACGTGCTTCTGTAATGCTCAATTCCACAGCGTTTCTTTGTACCAGAAGCGCCTGAATTAATATAGCTTGAGAGGAAATTAGAGGCTTTGGAAGCAGTGCTTCATCCTTCTGTAGGCTTCTTTTTACTGAGAGACCCTATGATTAGCAGGCCAATAAGAGTATTCTATCATCAAAAGATCTCCACTATCCTCCATATTTGAAATTGGAGGATACCACGCCACATATGTTTCTTGAGACATTCCCCTTTCACACTTTCCCAGTTCCTAGTACCACTCATTGGCTAGCTCACTTTACGCTAGTCCTTCTTCTTGCTACTTGTCACAGTGCTAGTATTGTGACAGGTTCACAAAGACTTGAGCTTAAAGCCAAATGACCCTGTTTTTATGTCTGCTGCTGCTGATCCTGGAGTCTCTCCAGGCTGGGTGCCTTTACTCGGTGTCAATGGGAGTATCGCGTAAAGATACTCGTTTGCATGGTCCTACACCATGCACTGCATTAGGCATCTCAAGGACATTTTTTTCAGCTCAGTTAATTTCATCAAGCTCTGAAGCACCATCAGTTATGAAAATGGAAGTACCATCTCATCATAGGGATAACTTTCCTTGACATTTAATGCTTTGATCCCAAACAGTGTCATACATTGTTATGTTGTATTTGATAACAATAAAAATGTATCCTGAAATACTTCGAAAAAAAAAATCAATCCACTTGAAAGTGTGACATAATTTCAAAAAGCATTTAAAATGTATCACTACTCATTTTTTTTATCCTGATAAGATACTGTACAAACCATCTGTGAAGAAAACTACTAGGTACATGTCCATTATTGTTATTATTTTATTATCATCATTGTTGTTGTTGTTGATGCTGGTGTTCTTGTTGGAAACATAGAAACAAGATCTTAATAAAGTAAATACATGTAATAAAAAAAAAATAAAGCACTGTAGTTTAATTTAAAACAGCAATAATTTTATTTCTAAATATTTTCTTTCTGAAGGACCATAATTATTTAATATAATATTTAATCACTTTACAATAAACTGTGGAGCTGAAAGAAGCATTGTATCATGAACATTGACTTGTCAAATGGCTGCCATGAGATTTGTTAATGTAGTCAGCCAGCTCACAAAACAAAAAATATGTGAAAACATATTCATGTTGGAAAATACTTATTAACAGGAAAAACTTAATACTTTTAAATTATTATTTAAGAGGGTATCAGGTGGGAACATTAAATGGGTTTTAAAAATAATCCTGGCTGCTAAAGTCTTCCGGCATCTTTATATAAAACTCGTCTCTACCCTTTTAAACAACAGTCTTAAGGCAGGAATCAATTTATTTGCTCTCTGCCATTTGATTTCAGTATATCTCCAAGAGAGCAAGAGTCTGCTGGTTTATTTTTTGTTCCATGGCCTCAATGATTAATTTTGCTTCTATAGTTTTGTTTTTATACAATTGTTCTCATACCAGTAAGTGTGCCGTTTAATCATTATGACTGTAACTCAAATCAAAATCTCAGTTCAAATGGTGCTTGATAACTGTCAATATTTAGATAAAAAGTAAATAAGCATTTCTCTTTCACTACACTTTTCTCGCGCTGTATAATTTACATTTATTTACATCGTCATCAATAACATGAATTGCACAAGTTAAAATGTGAGCAATTCAATAATTGCAATGTGCAGTGACTACTGTAGTCACACACTGTATAAATATGCTTTGTAAAGCATATTTTAAGGTTCACAGCCAAAATGTAGTATATTTCAAAATGACAGCCTCCCAGGCTATGTACCCAATATAGATACGAGGATAATCCTGATTAGTTTTGGTTTCAAAATTCACAGTGTCATCTGATCACATTTCATTTAAATTCCTAAACTGCCTTCACCCGACTTGATATGGCCACAGGACTCTGAATTTGAAAACATACTCATTTATGAAATCCAACCTATTGTTTGAAATTTTGATTGTACATGTGTCTGGTTTTTAGAATTTTGGCACATACTTGCTTTCAGACACAAAATATTTTAGCAATATGATAAAATCACAATTATTTGCTTAAGGCCATATAAGATTGTATCATGCTCATTGCATTCATGTCATCAGAAAAAAAAAAAAATACGTTTAAGAGTCATATGTTTATAGTCAAACCCTTTCTCCAGAGATGCTGTCAGGAAAAGGAGCAGAAAAACTTTTTTTTTTTATTAAGTCTCTATACCCAATTGAATATGAATTAAAATAAATATATTGTTACAATCCTGTGAAATCCCATTTGAAAATATATGCGGAGCAAATACAGATAACCAGCAATCCGAGTAGGTGGACTGAAGCACTTGAACAACACACAAATCTAAAAGTCCAAAGCAGTCGAAAAATTATGAATGTATATGACATAAGTGGCTATTATAGGTAGCAAATGGCAATTCAAACCTCTATCGGGATTAATGAATTTGTATTTATAAAACTATTTTCCATTATTATAGAGAATTCCATGCAATCAAACAACCATTTCTTCAGAATATAGCATGTTCATTTACCCTTTTCTGTGTAAAATAGTAAAATGCAGAATATCCCATAAGTACAATTAGATACTTGTCTTTAATAGTCACTCCAAATTAAAAATGATGTTTAATTGAACAAATGGCAAAGCATTGATTACCAAAGTACGAAATACATTTTCAAATAACTGCTAAGTATTCCGGGTAGTAAAAACAAATATAAAAAACAATAATGGTCCAAAAGCATTTTATGCTTTGGACCCTTAAATATAGGAATGGAGCTGATCATGTGACACTTATTGTGTTTTGTGTTGTATGATTGTTTAGTTGACAATGGGACAGTGTGAAGGCAGCAGTTTATGGATCTGTGTCTGGAAGATCACCATCCTATAGATAGCACAGAAAATGGTCCTCATTGTTTTGATTTTTTCTTCTTTCTCTGCCACCTACATAATAACACGTGGGGCTCTATTTTACACCTGCGTAAATGGCGACGCAAAGTTGTTTTGCTAGTATTGTTCCAGCGCATTGTTCATTTTCACACCATACGCGCACGTCGCAAAAATAGCAAATGATTTTTCGCAGGCTTCCAGTTTGTAGGAGTGGCATTTTTTTAACTGAGGCGTGGCCGGGCGCATTGTGGGCGCGTTAATTGTTATTTACAGCGCAGTATCATTGCACGTTTGAAGAACAAAAACCAAGTCTCAAGTCAGTGGCGCATTGTTCAACGGTATTTAAAGGCACGTTTTAGAAACATGCGGGTGCTTGACCATCATTATTGAAATAGATAAGCGCTCGAAGTGCACTAATGATATGTTTTATTTTTATTTTATTGAATTCATTCACATTTTATCATAGAGTACAACTGGCAGTCATACTGTTTAATGAAACAATAAAAGAAAAACAATACATAAGTAAAGAATACACCGTATCATTAAAAAATCTTTTGGGTTCATTTTCAAAATTAAGCACGTACAGTACTGTGATAAAAAGGACAGCTATATTGCTGAAAATGACTTCAGGTATAAATCAGGTGAAACACTACAATTTAGCTCTCATGATCGCAGAATTATTTGTGGCATGTTGTTTGTTGCAATGGCGCAAAGTTTTATTTTTCCGCCATAAAAATAGCGCGATGGATTTGGACACACCCATAACTGTTAGTTACGCTTTATGCTTTGCGTTAGGTCATTAAAATAGAGCCCATGGAGTATCTCTTGGCATACCCTTTCTAGACAAGCCATATTAGTGCTAAGTGCAGCAGTATTTATTGCCAATGGTGGACAGGAAGTTGCAGTTTTGGGTATAATGGTACCT
>JAABNY020000015.1:13288996-13327631 GCA_015164015.2 Brevimyrus niger
GGGTTAAGGTTGTCATAGTTAGCATTAGCATTTTTCCCATTGAAATGAATGAGCGGTCCCCATAAGGATATGTTTACTCTACATGTGTGTGTGTGTGTGTGTGTGTGTGTGTGTGTGTGTGTGTGAATCAGTCAGTGTGTCAGCCCTGTAATGATCAAACATTCTGTCCATGATTTTCCTGCCTTGTGCCTTGTGTTTTGTTGACTGTCCCCCTGTATGCCCACCACCCTGTACCACATAAGCAGTAATGGAGATACATATATATATGTGTGTGTGTGTGTGTGTGTGTGTGTGTGTGTGTGTGCGCGCACATGTCATGTTAAAACAATGAATAATAGTTTATGGAAAGTGGTACAAACCCTTACTTAGTACAGTACAGTCATGTCTCATCATAAATTGCTTTTAAAAAAATTAAAAAGAAACATCAATGACCTCCCTTTAACTCCTGAGACCAATTTAGCATTTTTGTGGTGCACCAGATTCCTGTAGGATTCTGACATCTAAGACACATCACAAACCATCACACAGGACTGACTCTTTGTGCAGCCTGTATAATATGGGAGGGGGGAAGGGGCACAACAGAAAATTTCTTTCCTTTCAACTTTTATGTGGATTGTGTAAAACCTACTGCATTAATATTACAAAGTTAAAATCTTTTTTAAGATATATTAGCCTTCTCATCAATCCAAGTATTTAGTTCAATACATTCTAATGGTGAAACTAATTTTGTAATGACTTTTATGACCGCTGCACATGTTTCATAAGTAATAATCGTAAAATTTGATTAGTGTAACCACATGGTGCAGCATATCATGCTGGGGGCCCGAGTCTTCACAGTGTTTCTTTCTAGTTTGTGAAAAAATATAAGTTATTCACTTTAACAGTAATCTGTCTTGTCTGTACGGTCATAAAAATCTTGGTTCAAAAATATCAAATTCATAATTTAAGGCCCGGAAATGGGTTGGTGCTATAAAGAAAATGTCCTAATAGCTTTTCCTAGGTTTATTTTGCAATTTATATGTATACTTTCACTTTATTGCACCGTTATTTTATATAGAGGGCACAGCAGGAGGTTAATAGCACAGAACTCAATAGTTACCTGCTTAAGTTAACATAGTACCTTTGATGAGAGTCTTTGACCTAACTAGCTGCGATAAAACTTGGCGCTGTATCTAACTGAGCACCTCAAAATGGCGGCTGATACATTACGTGTGTATGTGGGGGTGGGGGGGCACGCGTGTATTCCATGAAATGTAGGTTACTTATGGTTACGGGTTATGCCCATAGAAATGACATGAATGTGCTGTGAGATGCAGGTGTCCCATCTAGGATCTACCCTGCCCGGCATTTGGTGCTTCCCAGGACACACCTCACACGCTTATAAAGCCAAGGGGATCGGCAGCTACTGAAAGTGGATCAGCTGATCTGCACGCATCACGCAAAAGTCCCATAACATTTCATCGATAATCCCAGTAACAAAATACAAACATGGTTATTGGGGAAAAAAATCTATACTGTTTCTTAGAAGTGCACTGCATTGTGAAGTCAAAGTGCATTCGAAGTGGAAATGGCACATAATTGGAAAAGAAGAGGATAAGGACAGATGAATTATTTTAGCAGATTTTCTTAATGTCCTGGATAGTTAAAGACTAGAGATCCAAGAGAGACATGCTGGTGCTATGTGGCAGTATGTCAATAGATTGTTTCATCCTCCAAGAAGAAAGAAAGAGAATCAAGATGAAGATTATTTCCACAAGACTATTAATGGCACAGCAATGTCAGGGCTTCGCCAAATCAAAAGACTTTATGAAAACTTACAGTCTGATATACACATCTATTTGCCCACATACCACCTCTCATATCTGCATACACGGCTATGCTGTGTCTGTATTTCCTACCCGGAAATTCAGGGCCGAAGGCAGGGGAAGATCCTCAATAGACAGCCATTCTAACGGCGCACTCAGAGTCAGAGGTGGAGAATTCAGGTCCAGAAGCTACGAATTCAGACCACGATTTTGTTTCAACCAACCAGTTGAGAACTCAGCGACTGTAACTGTTTATACTCAACTGGTTGGGTAAAACAAAACCTTGGTCTGGATTTGTACTTTCTGACCCTGAACCTTGCACCTCTGCACACAATCATACACTGAGGGAAATTTAGGTGACACTTTGCATACTTGGGCATAAAAAACTTTGGCAAAGTGTTTATTTGTTTTTTTTGTTTGTTTATTTATTTTTTATTTATTTAGATGAAAATAGGTTGAGGGACTTATTTTGGAATTACCAAGATTTGGACTGATGTACAAACTAACAGTTGGAAAACAGAGATAAGACCACCAGAAATAAATATATCAACGTGTGGTTGTACTTAAATAATACAAAGTTAGATTTATTTTAACTTAATGGTCATGGAATTGTGATAAAAAAGGGAGACACAATAAATGAAATTTGGGGATGAGGCAACATTTTCAGAAGCATTGGATTGGAAGATTAGTATTTTAGTTGCAGGTTAGAAAATGTCAATTTTCACAGCTTGATAAGGAGTGAGAGATGAACAGTACTTAGCAAACAGAGCAACCTCCCCCCCCCCCAAATATTGCAATCTTGTTAGTAACAGATTTTATCACTGACGGGATGGGTGGGGTGCTGTCAAAGAGGCTGCTTTTACAAATAACCGCAGCAGCCCATTCCACCACCAGCACTTCATTAATTTTGCCTTGTTACTTTAATGGGATACTAAGCGCCGCTCGTTAACTAGGAACCTTGGCAGGGCAGTGTAAATTTCAGGACGCACCAATGAAGCGTCTCAGGTGATACGGGAGTGCAACACTTTGGGTCCGGTATCTGCTCCATTTTTTTTTTTTTCTCCGATTGAAGCTATGTTCTCCTTGATAACTTACAAGGATGAGTTATCGCAGATGATATTTGAGTTTGACCGGAAGTCCTTCAGCGGCTTGTCCTGATCTAATGACTGGGAGCTGCTGCAATGTTACATCCTTCTAGGTCTGATGTTTGTGATCATTTGCTGTGCTAAATAATTCTGCCAAAATATTTCTCCAAGTATATAAACTGGGTTTCTCACGGGAACTGTAAATGAATACTATTACTATATGTACTGTATTAATATAGGTACTACCCCGATACACTAATGCATTAAGCTTCTTATAATAATTTGTCAGTATGGAGCAAGCCTGAAACCCTCTCTTGATGTATTCTGGCAGGAAATCCTCAGCATCGTGTGTCTACAGCGCTCAGCTGTTATGCGAGCACACCACAGTCTACCTAGTACCTCCAGCAAAAATAAATAAATAAATAATAATTGTTAAGCTACCAAACTAGGAGTTGCACAAGAAAGGCATGAAACATTCCAGCGTATTCAGTAATCAAGGGCATACTCTTGAATAGTATGGGAACTTGAGTTGTGGTTGTATAAACTTTTTAATCTCTGCAGACACCAATATTGTCATCCAAGTTATGTGATTGTTCCAGAGACTGATGTCTCAGTTCTGGTTATAACAAGGTTCTGTCTTTCAAAGGTTTACATGGCTGACCTTTCTGGTAATTGGGGAACTAACTTATTTCTTCACTCTGGGCTTGCCTGAGGGTGAAATTGAGGATATTATTATCACCTCTGATTTAACTATTAATTAATGAATGTACTTTGTAAAAGTTTGTGGCAGTTCTTATTGTAAAATATGAAATGCATAATTTAAATTGGTATGCAAATGATGGCAAAACATTTTGTCTACCATGAATATTTCTGGTAAATATCGTTGGAAGAATAAATTACTTAATTTTCTGTAGAATTAAGTTATAATGTACAACTGCAGCTCTGCAGATGTTTCATAGAATCTATCCATCTTCCATAAGCATTTATCTGCGGAGGCCCGGAAGCCTGTCTCAGGAAGCCTGTCCCGGGAAGCCTGTCTCAGGTAGCCTGTCCTGGGAAGCCTGTCTCAGGTAGCCTGTCCTGGGAAGCCTGTCTCAGGTAGCATTTCTCGGGAAGCCTTTCTCAGGTAGCCTGTCCTGGGAATCTTGGGAAGCCTTTTCTGGGAATCTTCGGAAGCCTGTCCTGGGAATCTCAGGAAGCCTGTCCCGGGAAGCATATCCCAGGGAGCCTATATCAGGAGACCTATCCTGGTAAGCCTATCCTGGAGAGTTTATTCTGGGAAGCCTAACCCAGGAAGCACTGGATATGAGCAGCTGGACACCCATGGTCAAGATGAACAACATTCACACACAGAGTCAAACACTAAGGAGAATTTAGACACACCAGTTTAACAATAGAATAACATGTAAGCTTCAAAGACACAGAACCTAGAGCAAGAGTGAAGTCCAAAACCCTGAACCTGTGAGTCAAGTCATAGCGAGCTATGCTGCCTCTTTAGGCATTATGAGGAAACAATGGACAAAGTGTGTTATAGAACATTTCATTAGAACTCCTTTGTTTGGATTTCTATACATGTTTGAGTATAGACTCAAAAAATTCTGCAGGACAGATAATGGCACAGGAATGCCGGAGCGTGCATCTGTTCAACTTCAATGGGCATTTATCCAGAATAGAGAAATGGTGAGGAAGCAGGGGGAACAAAGTAAAGTGCTCCCTGTCTAGTAGTGTTTCCCAGCCCGGTCCTCGAGGACCTCCCAGACAGTCCATGTTTTTGCTCCCACTCAGCTCCCTGCCAGACAGTCCATGTTTTTGCTCTAACCCAGCTCCCTTCCAGACAGTCCATGTTTTTGCTCCCACCCAGCTCCCTGCCAGACAGTCCATGTTTTTGCTCTAACCCAGCTCCCTTCCAGACAGTCCATGTTTTTGCTCCCGCCCAGCTCCCTGTCAGACAGTCCATGTTTTTGCTCCCGCCCAGCTCCCTGCCAGACAGTCCATGTTTTTGCTCCCGCCCAGCTCCCTATTGGACCATGACCTGTCTGGAGGTCCCCAAGGACCAGGTTAGGAAAATCTTATAAATTTTCATAGGTAATTACATGATACATATTTATCTGGTGATATGACTGCTACATTTCAGCAAATTTGCTGAATTTTTCTATGGATAAATGGCAGAGAGTCAAAAAGAACAAACAAACAACCCCATTGCAAACACCAAGCGAGGTGATAGTCATCTTTAGCTGAATATACAATGCTATACTTGTTATATGTTTTAATATTAATATTCATTTTCTATTAATCCAGGTTATGAATTCATGTTTGGTCCCCTGGTGGCTGTGAAACCCTAGTTTATTAATTTAATTTAAAATAAATGTATAAATGTGTTATTTTATTCCAGCGTTTTCAGCTACTTGCAAATATGCATCTAAAGCAAAAGTAATGAAAGTAAACACTGGATGAGAACATCAAGTCTGTTTTAATTATTTTACCCCTGATGTAAATGCTGAATACTTATTTCATTGTATCATATTGTCATAAATCTAAAATTTTTCAATAGGTCTGTTGTAAGTATGTACTAATTGTAACAGAATAACTCAATGAGAGGAGAGGAAATTGTTACTGAACTTTTTCTTACCAAAAGTTTTTGCGGATGATAAGCGATGCATCTTCAGAAATCTATCTTTTCTGAACTAAGGTTGCTTGGTGATACAATCACGCTTTTTATTTTAGGACTGCGGGATCAGATATATGACATATCTCTTTGATGTCTTTCTAAGTTTGAGTAAATGCAATTAACTTTTTTTATAAACATTATCCTGTGGGATTATAGTCGTTAGTTCCCCATTTGGCATGATTGATGTATAATGGGTACATTCACAAAATACCTCATATAATAGGACTTTTCAGCTATAATGCCTAAGGTGTATGTCCACTTAAAAATAAAAATCTCTGTAGTACAGTACAAATCCCATTAATACATTTCATATAAGTAAATTAAATGATAGGAAATTAAATTACCCCCCATGAGGGTTTTTACCTTAAAAATAAATTAGAAAGGGTCATCTAACACTTTAATGAATATTATACAAGTACAGTTCTGATTTTAGACATACAGTAATCACCGGTGGTGTTAATTTAACTCAGCTCATTTATACATTGTTCTGAAAAATGTGTCTATGGAGGGCGGTGGTTATTATTTCTGTATCTTATGAAGTATCATCTGTTGTCAAGTGAGTAAATATCTATTAAAACTCCATTCTGAAGCATACTGTAGAAATAAGACCTTATAAAGACTCTGACATTTTCATTGTCACATAAAGCACATTCAAGGCATCTTGTATGTATTTAGAGGAAAGAATATCTATCCCTTTCACTTCTGTGTGGAAAGTAACCGATGTCTAACAATCTGGCACTAATAGCTAGAAACCAAGGACACCGTCCTCTCTGATTCTCGGAAAATGCATTGGATGCAGTTGCAATCACTGTCACCCTATTTAATATAATGAACAAAGTTTTGCTGCCATGTGAAAACAATTTTGCCTCAATTATATGAACTCCCTGCTGCTTTTGCCCTCTGTTGTGTTTGATCAAGTAGCCCTATGAGATCCGCTCACCCAAAGAAATATGAAGATAATGAGACATAAGAATGCTGACTTCCTTAATTGCAACTTCTTTGTCCACACCTGCTCTTACATATTGACCAAGTTCCGAGATTCAACATTTTTCAAACAGCCTCATCATCAAATCTCTATCTTCCATAATTACAAGCTAAGTTCATTTTAATTATTTTCTCAAGGTTTTCTCCCAAGCGTGTGTAGTGAACCAGCACACTCTCCTGCCAACCACTGATTGCATTTTTTTGCAATACAAGTGGTATATCTCTCTTTCCTGACATTTCTGTGGGAAATGCACGCGCGGCAGGTATTTGAGATACCATGGCCCCCACAGGCGCTCCCAGAAATGTTCTTCACTGCAGAAATCCCAGTCTCTATCATGATGACACATGTTGTCGTCTAAGGAACAGGACTCAACCTGCACTCATAAAAAGTGCCTTTGCTGTCTGAGCCGATTGGAAGCCCCGAGTTATTTATTTGACCTCAAGCAATGCTTAACTCTGACTAACCCCACCTTGCCTCTCATTTGCATAAGTTGATTGTGCTTGATTGCTTTAAAATTTAATCATTTTGTATTATCTTAGAATTATTCATCTAATTGGTTTCATTGAGGTTTAGAGACTTTTATTATGCGTTGCTTTAGTTGCAGTATATTAAAAATGTAGGGAGAACATTTTAAATACCTGATGTGAACAAATATATTGTTAAGTAAATATTGACACGCTTGATATTAAATGGAATAATAGATGTTTGGGTAATTTTAACCCTGAGTACATAAAAGGTACGTGTATTTCCCCAAACAGCTCAGTCATTGGACGTGGTGAAAATTCCCAGTTTATTTTATAACACGTCCTGGTCTGTTCTGGGAGGCATGATGTTTAAAGGAGAGTATATTTTGAATGGATGCTAGTTCACTCTCAGCTCCATAGAAATGCAGTAAGCTGCTGAGTTACTGATTCATCTGTACAGGAAATATGTATAGTTTAGCAGGAAATCCAGCCAGATGCAGAAGGGACATGTGGGTGCCACACAAAGGCGCCCATCCATTGCTGGCACTAGATTCCAGTGCACAACCTGAAAGAACTGAAGCGGAAATGCTAACTATTGAGCCGTTATGTCAGTCACTTCTGTCACTTGCTTACTAATGATTTTAGAAAAAAATTATACACAAACATGTTTCAGGGGAACCCTTTGATGCTGCCTTGTCCTTCCTGGGAAATACTCCCAATCTCTATGGGCATAGTGAAATAAACAGCTGTTGAGAATTGAAGCACAGGTGGACGAATAGCTATATTGACAGCATTATTGTGCATTTTCACATGTCCTTATTCATATTTAAATGTGCGATGAAAAACATTGTTGCAGTTACAACCAAATCCCATAGAAAACAATAATAGTTCAGTTAGCTATAGTTGATTGTCATCATCGAGTTCATAAGCTTGGAAATCTTTTTGATTTTAAAATGTCTATTGGTGTACATATAATTTTTGTCTAATAATGAAATCGAAAAGAGCACAGATATTTGCACTGAAGGAAAAAGCAGAACAGTGATGCGTAAGCATTCAGATGCCAGATTTAATTTAGGTGCACATAAATGACGTATACTATTACTTTATCTGCCCTTGTGCAAGTGGAATAATCATTTTTTATGGTTCTAGAATTTCAGAAGAAAAACACCAAGGCACTTTCAAAGCACATCAGAGAAAATCAATGAGAAACAGAGGATGGGAGAAGGTAGCACAAATCCTGTGGTCTCTGAATAACCCTGTGAGCTGATCTGTCTTTCACCAACAGTTGCTGTCCCTTCAAACAGTACAGCTTAGGAGGACACTAGAAAGGCCGGTCGCGGTGAGGCCAACGACAGAGCATTCATCAGTCAACATTGTTCAGAATGCTTCATAAAAGTAGCTTTTATGTCAGGGTGCCAGTAATGAAATACAGTCTGGTTCAGAATCCTGCATGACGCTTACACCTGAGGGATTCTGGGAAAAAAAATGTTTTTAATAGTGTTGGAATCAGATGCCACCAAACTGGAGATTGTTACTCCCAGCCTGACACAGTTTACCGAATCAATATCTTTAATAACATTTAGTGCAATGCTGAAGCACTGCTGCTTCTTCGGTTTAATGCATTTTTAAAGTCTTTTTTTATTGTGAATTTCTGTCATTTCCAGAATGAGATGTTTCTGGGTCTAAATAACTCTGTGTTGCATGGAATGTGACTGTAACATCTGATTTGAAATACAGTATATGGCTTTAAATATATGCTTAAAGGCAACCTATGCAAGTATAGCTGAAAAATAATTTTGTTACTAATTAATATTAATTTCCTTATTATACGCTCACACGAAACAGCAATTGTTACATTCTGCCATGCAATTACAGTAATGAAATAATATAAGTAATTTTTATATCCAAGTGGGCATTTATTATATACTGTACAGTGCTCACAGAAAGTCTTGCCACGCTTGTTTACTGTAAAAGTATTGCAAATGTTTTGGTTTTATAGCAAAAATCAATACTTTATGTTTTTACAGAAATATATGTCACATTAGAAACAACCAGTAGTTTTAACTAAAACATACATTTTTAGTAGCAATAAATCAAAACCCAAGTTATCGTTCTAAAAGAGCTGTTCTGCTTTAAAAAGTTCATTGACAAGCAGTTACACTGGAAGTTTTTAATCCCTGATACCTTTACAGTGACATAAAACATCAAACATTTGTGTTTAGTATCTCATTAGGAGCCAACGACTACAATTGCAATAAATATCAAAATGTCAAGAACAGAGCTGAATGAGTCAATGAAAAAAAGACAATAAAAAGAAACTATCTATGCACATGATACGTGCAGATATGTTAAATATTGCTTGTCAATGTATTTATTTTATGAAGCCAATAAATTTGCAGCAACTGTTTCAAGACTTTTGGTGAGCACTGTATATCTAACATTGTTTTTGGCTTATAGGGTTTGTGAATACTGTATTCTTGTAAATTACTATGCTGAATGGTGGCTTTGAAATAATGGTTTGCCAAATAGGATACAAATAAATCTAAAGCCCATGAGTTTAAATATATTTAAATATTAAATGCTGGTACATGTTCACTAAATAGCCATACAATATATCCATTTATTAGGCAAATAAATTTACTAACTTTAAAACTTTAAGATCAAAAAATCTTAAGGAAATCTGGAGTCTTGGGCAGCATTAAACATTTGCTGATGTTTACCACATTTACGTTTATTGTTTAATGACTAAATGTCATGTTTCTTTGTATTTTTGGCCACTTGTATTTAGTCCACCACACATTTTAATGCACATTTTACTGAGTATAATTCTGTATGTAACAAATACAACTTTGAAGTTTAATATGTGCATTTAAACCCTATAAATTAGTTTTTTTGTTTATTCATGGTTAATACAAAAACATGCATGAAAAGCATCTCTGCTGCAAGGAACATTTTTCAAATTTAACCTAAAGTAGTATTTTAGTCCTGTAAACTGATAACCTCACTAAGTTCTTTTCCCCTGAATAAATACATGTATTCACATAAGTTTTATTTTTACTCGATGTACCTTAGTCATTAAATAGCCAGTATGATTTTGCGGACATTAATATTGTGAGCAGATGGTTATTAGTATCAAATTTACAAATCTATTATGTACTGTAGTTCAAATAATGTTTTAATGATTAAGTGAGAAGTTGCATTTACTGTTTTTCTTTATGTAAAGGAATTGATTTACATTATTGGTCAATCAATAAAATTAATAAACTGGATTATTTAATATTTAATTTTGAATTTCTCTTTTCAATTAAAACATCTCCTAATGAGAGTTCCATAGTCAAGCTAATATTATTTAAAGCATAAAATTAAGCGGTAACAACAATCTTGTTGAATTTGTTTTACTAGACAACTTTGTGATTTCTTTTATTTTATTCAATTAATATTTCAGAATTTCTGATACAATCTTGTGTGCTTTTTGTTTCTAATCAAGTTTAAAGTAATCTTAGGATAAGTTTTGCTGGAAAAATACTTAATACTAGTTTAATGCATAAATACTTGTATAGCATATTTTAATGGCATTTCTTGGAACTGTGGAAATGATGCAACAGTGAAATTTTCCTGTCATGACATGAAGTACGGCCTGTAATATAAAATGCATATTGAACCAAATGGAATATGAACTTTTAAATATGCACAGACAATATATCATCAAATCACTTTCCTCTATTTTAATGTTATAAAAATATTCAAATTTTTATTTAAAATATTAGACAGTGATATTCAATGTGACAGTGACGGACATCTTGATTTTGCAGCGTTTGACATCCCTGGGTCAATAAGGGCCCGGAAGGTCTTGCATTTCACTTCTTTAACCAATCACAGTCTTCATTGGATGGCATCACCGCATTGGTCCATCTTTTTCTCATTTTCAAATTCAGGGTTTCCATCCATCCAATCAGCTGTCTTGGGGCAGGGCGTGGCTTAGCAAGTCAAGCCTCTGTGCTTCTAATCAGAAGATTGTTTCAGCCTTGTTATTATTATTTTATTTCTGTTGTTATTGCTATCACCATCTTGAAATAAAGACACACCCTTACTATGCTCCATGCAGCCTTTGCAGGTAAACATGTTCCTATGTTTTGTCTGTGTTTGTCTGACATATGCCCTATCAAAAAGCATAAATAATAAAACAGTTACTTTAGAGATCTGTGAAGTTTGTCACTCAGCAGTAAACACTGGTTATAACTGATGTGGTGATGTCATCCAATGAAGACTGTGATTGGTTAAAGAATTGAAGCACTAGCCCCTCCCTTGTTGACCCAGGGACATGTCAAACGTGGCAAAATCAGGACTTGCTGGCAGCGTCACAGCAGAATTGCAGACATCACAAATGTTTACTTTGTAATGTATCAGGTACAAACTTTGGGAGAAATAAACACCAGGATAAATCAAGCATCCTTTTTCTCTTCAACCTCAAATTATTGGAATATATCTTCAGTATAATACTAACGGTATGTTCTGGATTTATTTCAGCTTTAGCTGCTCTTTTCTTCATTTTATCCTTGGCTGTTCTCATTTTTCCAGCTCCATTGCTGCATTGTAGAATTCCTGTTCCCAGGTTGCTCTTACGCTAACCATAGTAATCAGTGTTTGGTCAATGACAATAGATCTCAAGAATGCCATCAGCAGTGTTTTCTTGTTCACGATACAGATTTCGTTCCTTTCTGTTTTTACTGAATGTCATGATAATACTATGATTGCAGCACCAGTTAGTTTGTTCATGCTCCATTAAGAATGCATTTTTCGTAACAATAAAATTAGTTTTAAAAGTGCACCCTATGCCAGTATTTAATGCATCTCACTTTGTTTTTTATTATCTCTTTTTATGTGCACCAGCTGTTAATGGAGTTTAGCATACCTTACTCATATACTTGTTTGCATGAATGCTCTCAGCTTGTTACAGAGTTTACACACATCTGCTCTGGAATCACTCAATGCCTCCATCATAACGTTCGCTAATATGTGTGGCACATATAATCTTCCTGTGACCTTGCTGGATTGAGCTGTACTGCTCTGCTAGCTGATTGGCTGGCAGAGCGATCCTCATCTGTTTCCATTCATTAAACGCACTACCACTCTCCCGGCAAAACATTTGCACAACTCTAAGCAAAGAATGGGGCTTATGACACAGTGCAGTGTGTGCTTACACGTGCCATCGGATGGGGTGACGCAAGACCGTGCTTTCATAAGCTGAAAGAGCTTACTCTAATACCACAGATCAGGCAAACACCTTAATCACACTGTCTGTTGAATGGAAGCTAGCTCACCTTGTCCCTGATTCGCATACTAGGTTTGTTAGTTTTTTTTTGTCTATACTACAAAGGTTAAGCGGCCATGATTTTACAGTCTGAATCACAAGCATTTCCATATTGCCATCACAGTACAGTAAAATTAAAATTGCAGATTTCAATGTGTTGATGTAGAACAGAATATAACTTTTAAAAGAAATGTATCATCCAAGAAGAATATATATTTCTGCAAAATTCAGTTTTTTTTTAAATTATTTTTAGAAAAAAAAAACATTTAGGCTGTTCTGGAAGCACAAGCTAATGTGAGAAGCAGTTTGTTGAGTTTTTCACTAATGGGACATGGTGGATCAGTTCAGTCTCTCTGTGGCACCTACTGACAATGAGATGTTCACCAACCTGAACCATTACTCTCCCTATACCTAATTATTTAAATAACTTTTGGTACTCTCACTCTCGTAAAACACAGTGCTATTTTTGATCCCTAACATCTTATATGAGCATAGATCTAAACTAAGGAATTAGTTGGTGAAGTGAACGGAGTCCTCGCACACAAGTTAGAAAAAAATCTCAATTCTATGCAAAAGAATGTGGGCAAATGGCAGAAAAGTAACTGGTTATTGGGTCTTAGTTTTTTACTGTTAGGATTACGGTGCGGTGGGTCAGTGATTCCTATTGTGGCCTTATGCCTTCAGCGCTGTGATGAAGTTTGTGGTTCGGGGAGTTTGTGAGGTCTCCCCAAGTTTGTGTGTCAGGGAGTTTTGAGGTCTCCCCAAGTTTGTGGTTCGGGGAGTTTGTGAGGTCTCCCCAAGTTTGTGTGTCAGGGAGTTTTGAGGTCTCCCCAAGTTTGTGGTTCGGGGAGTTTGTGAGGTCTCCCCAAATTTGTGTGTCAGGGAGTTGTGAGGTCTCCCCAAGTTTGTGTTGGTTTCTTCTGGGCTCTGGTCACCCCTACAGTGCAAAAACACATATTTCAAGTGAATTAGTGTCTCCACATTGTCGGTACAGAATGGATGGATGGGAGCTGTTTGCACAGCTCAATGATGCTTATTTCATTTTTCCACTCATAGGAGGAAATCAAGCATAACAAAACAACTATGTATTTCACCTTGGACACTGACAGCTAAATTAGTTTTTGCATAATTAATATAATGTTGCAGGACATAATACATTTTAGCTTTCCAGAATTAATCATACAAATTATTTCATTTTTTTCATCTTTCAGGTTATTTTAAGTGCTATATACATTTTTTTCATGAAATTTGAGTTTAGGGAGATGCATCACCGACCTGTTTTCACAAATGCTAATCTCCAGCAGAAACTCATCCTCATTTATTCAATGTATTTATTTATGAAACGTAAATTAGTTTCCGCAATTATAATTGTATCACTTGCAATGATATGCAGTGTACATGCGATAATTGTTGTTATTTTCTCTTTTTTTTCTTCTTGTAATTCAAAGAAATTCATTAACCGACTGCAGTTATTTCTCAAATCCCCAAACAAGTGTGTTTTATGTTGAATCCACACAGGCAAGTGCAAAGCATTTCCTGCTGTGACATGCTACCTTGTAATTAATCAAGGTTATCATGTCATATATGCTGATTGTTAAACAGGCAACTCAGGGACTAAAAGCAAGTAGTGAGTTATATATAAAGTATGCCCCTTTATTGAACTGCCAGATATTGGAGCAAAATCACCATTTATTATTATTATTATTATTATTAATTATTATTATTATTATTATTAAAGTTATTTTAAGCTGTGACATTCAGTGTGGACATTTTATTAGGTACAGCTACTCATCAGTGCTAACAGACTTTTAAAATATCAAGTCATGTGGCTGAATACTTACTGCACCTCAGGTTAATTTACTGTTTGGCTAAGCATTACAGTGGCTCAGGAGTGTGATCCAATCAATTTTAAATGTGGTGCGATTGCCGCTGACAGCCTTGGTGGCTCCAGCATTGCAGAAACAGCCACTTCCTTGCGACGCCACAATGTCTAGAGTTTACAGAGAATGGTTATGAGCAAAAAGGAAAAAAAATACACAATCTGGTTAGCAGCAGTTTTGGGGGTGAAAACACCTTGCTAATGAGAGAGGTCAGAGGAAAATGACTCGTTAAAGTTAACAGGAAAGCCGAAAGTGCAAAAATAACAGCTCTGTAAACAAGAGGAGTACAGAAAGGTTTCTCCGAACTATCAGCTTGTCTGTGCTTTAAATGATTCTACAGGCAGAAATCAGTCCTAGTTGGATCTAGCTAACTTCACCTAACAAAGTGCCCACTGAGTGGCCACATAACGACTTTGGGACAATAATAATTTATAGTCATCTCGACTGGATTTGCCCCAGGTATAATTATTCTGCTTTGATTGGTCATATAAATTGCCCATATAATTACAAAGACTATGATCTTTTTCTAATCGAATATACTCACAATATACGCTGCAGAATTGCATTCGTTATTTGCGAGTAAAACCAGACAATGTTTGCAGCGCATTCTGAGAAAATACTTTCATCTTTGCACAGAGATACTTTTTTAATTTGGAGATCGGCCTTGAGCCTATTGTATGCTAACGGCTTTAAAACAACACAGCAGCTAATTTATTGTGGAGTAACGAGGTAATTATCACTCCTATACAAATTTAATGTATGTTAGCTATGCTCTGGCTTTTCATTACATATCAGTGCAGGATGCGGAGCAGCTGGGTGTTTGCTGTAAATGAAGATGGTTTGTTTTTTTCCTCAGCAGCTCTTGCTCCAGCCTGTACACCTCAAATGTGACACTTCATGGCACATATACTGGAAGCTGTGATTCTCCTTACAGCTACCATTTCTTCGTATTTTATTCCCTACATTGGAAAAAAAAAAATACGTCTATATAACCTGCAATTTGGAGTCTATGCCTTTTAGGGTCAACTTGGGAGAAACTATACAAACATCATCTCTGTTAATAGCTAGAACATAAATTAGGATTTGTTTTTTTTATTAGTTTGAATCTTAGATTACAATCATAAATTGTAAAATTGTACGCTGAAATATATGACCTTACAAATCTAACTCAAGTCTCCATTTCGTGGAAAAAAAATATTGATGATAAATATTTTGTGATTCATTTAGTTGATAGCTGCTGAAAAGGTGGAGGATCGTTACTACAGCCATGCCTCCTGCTGCACTCTCCCACTGGCTGCCTGCATGATTAAAAGGAACCAAGGATTATGTAAATAAGAGAGTCTGTATCCAACCATATATCCATCCATACATCTTCCAGCCACTTATTCACTAGTGTGTCGTGAGAGAGATCCGGAATATCACATTAAAATACACGAGTGTCATTTTTAACATCCAATCATCATCCAATGTTGTCACCTTAATAAAAGTCTTCAATATATGACAGCAAAACAGGTGTAGCACCAATATGAAGGTGTGGAGATTCCTTTCCATCATTTCCATAGACTGACAGAGTAACTTGTACGTACCAGAAGTGGAATTCAACAGTGTTCATAGGAAAACAATGTGTGCGACTGAGCAGCAAAATTGACTATTGTGGAGGATTGTGTGCCAACTTTTCCTCCCTTACGCCTTAGAATGTTGCTATTATTTTCAAAGTTCTTATAACTTTCCTATAAAACTTGTTTCC
Organism: Brevimyrus niger; assembly: GCA_015164015.2. Lineage (NCBI taxonomy): Eukaryota > Metazoa > Chordata > Actinopteri > Osteoglossiformes > Mormyridae > Brevimyrus > Brevimyrus niger. Next base: position 13,304,942 of record JAABNY020000015.1, read on the forward strand.
ATGTCCATCCATCCATAACTGCTTATCCAGTACAGGATTGTCCTGAGCTTAGAGCTTATCCCGGGAAGCAAGTGGCGCAAAGCAGGAACCCACATCCATGGCACGGAACACACATGCACCCGTGGATGGGAGTCAAGCCCCTAACCCTGCCGGAGTCAGCCATTAGTGCTGACCAATTAAGTGCCATGCCAGTCTTATTGCTATGTAATGAAGTTTTAATATTAGTTTAATATTCAGTGATGTGCTGTCTTGGGTCATAATGCACCATGTCACAATCAATTTAACACCCCTTTAACATTGATAGCAATTGTTTATATAAAAAGTCACCTTAAAATTCATTCTGGCCCTTCATAATAAGTGGAAACTAATGTATCAAAACGATACCAGCACTAAACTGTTTTTTAGCCATATTGAATTAATTTTGTTAGTATTTTGTACCACCAAGTGAAAGTCAACACCTATCAACCTAAAATGGCATTCCCTAGAAAGACCTATCTTGACTTCATAATACCTGAACATTATCAAATGAAATTGCACATTTGTGAAATGATACATTATTTCCAAAAGGCGTGCAGTTATTGGAAGCACTATTTTCGGAGTAAGTTATTTGTGCGTCCATCCAGTGCAAGGTAAACGATACTGAGCTATCTGAATTCTTTGGATTGCATGTCTGTCCTGCTCATTTCAGTCCAGACCAGAGCAGTGGAGATGGCAGTGATGATACACTATTGATTTTTGTTGAATTTCTGTGCCTCATATTATTGTTGTGTTCCAAGAGCCACTTTTAACTGAGTTTCAGTCTCTTTGCAGATGTTTGCAATATATTTTTGCAGATGTTTGTGAATAGAAGGTTTTGAGTAAGAATTACTCTTAGCCAGACAGTGAAGAGAGCCATTTGTTTTGCGGATGAGAGACACAAGTAAAGGTACTTCCATATACCAATCACTCATCCCCTGAGTTTTGTATGTGGGGGTGCATAGGGCACAAGGCTGGTATACATCCTTACTGTAATTGCATGCCAGTCTATCACAGGGCACATACAGGGCCTGGGTGTTCAAGAGCCCCTACCCCCCCCCCCGCCAAGATAGATTTGATGAATAGTCAATGTTCAGATTTTTATCACTTGCTCTTTTGTGTTTCCTAATGAAATTAACTGTGTCACCTGAAGTGCGGACCAGTCCTGGGCACACAAACATACACACGCACACTCACACATACACAGACACAAACACACACGCACACTCACACAGACACACACGCACCCTCACACATACACACATACAAACACACACGCACACTCACACATACACACACAAACACACACATACACACAATAATAATCTATGGGTAATTAAAGGATATCTGGATACTGTATGCACACTTTCAGACACTAATTCTTACACGAGAAATCTTATAGCAAATCTACATGATATGGACAAAAATATTGGGACACACCTCTCAATCAATTCAGATGTTTAATTCAGTCCCATTGCCACAGGTGTGTAAAATTAAGCACCTAGTGATGCAGTCCAGTTTACATACATTTGTGAGAGAATGAGTCAAGAGCTTAGTGAATTCAAGCATGGTACTGTCATAGGGTGCCACCTTTGAAGCAAGGCCACTTGTGAAATGTCTTCACTGATCACTTCCACAGTCAACTGTAAGTGGTATTATTGCAAAGTGGGAGTGTTTAGTAACAACAGAAACAAAGTCATGAAGTGGCAAATCACATGAAGTAACAAAGCAGGGTCGCCAAATACTGAGGAGCAGAGCGCGTAAAGGTCGCCAGAGCTCTGGTGACTCAATAACTGCAGAGTTCCCAACTTCCTCTGGCATCAACCACAGCACAAAAACTGTGTACCAGGAGCTTCATGGAATGGGCTTCCATGGCCGAGCTGCTGCATACAAGCCTCGCATCAGCAAGTGCACTGCCAAGCGTCAGATGGAGTGGTGTAGAGCACGCCGGCACTAGACTCTGGAGCACTGAAAATATGTTCTGTGGAGTGACGAATCACACTTCCTCTGTCTGGTGGTCTGATCTGGATGAGCAGATTGCTTGGAGAATGTTACCTGCCTGCATTGTGCCAACTATAAAGTTTGGTGCAGGAGGGATAATCGTATGGGGTTGTTTTTCAGGGGCTGGGCTAGGCTCCTTAAATCCAGTGAAGGGAACTCCTAATGCTTCAGCATAGCAAGACATTTTGGACAATTCTATGCTTAATCCTTTGTGGATTGGGGGAGGGCCTTTTCTGTTCCAGCATGACTGTGCCCCACTGCACATAGTCAGGTCCATAAAAACCTGACTGGGTCAGTCTTGTGTAGAAGAACTTGACTGGCCTACACAGAGCCCTGATCTCAACCCCATCAAGCACTTTTGGGATGAACTAGAACAGAGACTGTGAACAGGTCTTCTCATCCAACATCAGTGCCTGACCTCGCAAGTGCTCTTATGGATGAATGGGGGAAAATTCCAACAGACACACTCCAAAGTCTTGTGTAAAGCTTTCCCAGAAGAGTGGCAGCTGTTATAACTGGAAAGGGTGACCAAACTCCATACTGATGCCTATGGATTTAGAATGGGATGTTATAAAGGTTACTGTAGGTGTGATGGCCAGGTGTCCCAATACTTTTGTCCGTGTAGTATATATTCCATTATAAACCTAAAGTTAGCTACATCAAACATTTTTGGGAGGTTTACAAACCCTAAAAACTGTTTACAAGGTAACGAAACCGTTACATGTAAATGCGTGTGCATGTGTGTGCAGACTTGCCTCGAATTGAAAACCTCACTCCAGTCAGCTGACCGAACTTGGCAACCCGGGGCATGCGTTTTGGTCTACATGAGAAAACCGGAGTGAGTGGAGAAATCCGACACAACATAGGGAGAATGTGCACATTCCATATACCCAGGGCAAAGATTCCAGCCCCCTGTCTTGGAGGTGTGAGACGTCAGTACTTCCAGTACCTCAATTTTGAAATCCTCTTCACCCTTTTTGCAGCTAGTAGAGGGAGGGGCTTCACCGGAATGTAGGGTAGCTTGGATATTTACGTCTGGGTGCATTTGCTAGGTGTGGGAATAGGGGAGTATTAAAGTGAATTACTGTACACAGACTGTATCAGACACTTCCAGCTCGCCACATGCTCCTGCCATTGTCAGTCCAGACGCTCAGCACAATTCATAATGCTATAGATGGTAAGCAAGACCTCCAGACCAGTGAAACAAGAACGGCCCATTATTCTCCAAAGCACAGTTCCAAAGATTAACCAGCATATCTTTATAGTAGGTATGATTGTCTTTAACAGGTTTGTTCTGTAAACTTATCCCTTATTTAACACCAGCCCCAGTGGCAGCGAGTATAGCCAAAGAGCTCAGTGTTACATGTCTCCTGACTGCTGCTCTAGGTTTACTGTGCCAGTGCCAGGAAAAGAAATTACATTTGTCAGTTGATCTCATTGAAAGCGATTTCCCACAATGCTTCTAAACATCTTACTGGCAGGGAGGTGCAGCCCAATTGTGTATTTGGTAACCTAGTGACCCAAAAACCCTGCCAAGTCGGGCACGGCGTTCTCCAACTGTGGCCCTTGCACGTCGCTCGCCTTCATTCCTTTCATGTTTAAATGATTGTCGTGTTAGCAGAAAGTGATTTACTTAGCGCATTTTAATTTATTTTTGGTACCCTTTGCCTGATTTATGAAGTCAACAACCATTTGACTTTTTCGCCTTCCCCCATGGTGATGTTTGACAAATGCATTTGCAGACACTAATCAGAATACTGACAATTACACTGCTCTGTATAAACCTGCAGAACATGAAGCAATGAAAGGACTCGGTGGCGTCTTATGGCTGGTAGTATTAACATGTTTAATTTGACTTTAATGTTCGTCCAGTTGATTTTATGGTTCCAACCATTTCCCTGATTATCTTTATAATTGAAAAAAAAAAAAAACTATTTTCAAGAATTTTCTTTTGTTTATTACTACTTTTTTTCCCATTTTCCACATTTCTACTATAATCTGTTCTGTGAGTGATGTAAGCGTTAGCAGCATTATGCAAAACCTATTGCAACAACACAATTACAAACCCAAATTGCTACACGTGTTTCACTAGTAAAGGTTGGGTGGCTTTGCTGCAGTAAATGAATGGAATTCCACATGCACACTGCTTCTTACTGGAGCAGATTGCCTAACAATGATATGCATCTCGGATAGTGAGTGTGCTGTTATGTTTGTTCATGTAAAAATGTTTCTTTTACCCGAGTACAGGCTTTGCACATGTTGCTAAATGCAGTACGGTGTGTTTGTAATTGTGCGGCGGCGGATATCGTAGCGCCTGGGTGCCGGAGAATGAGCCATGTGGAGCAACAATAGCAGACATCGACTTTTGGCTGTGAATGAATACATAATATCCATGTCACATTCAGTGAGTGTGTTTCTTTTTACTTCCTGGATAGCAGCTGCACTTCTGCCTGCATTACCGTTTGCCTTCTGCACAAGCCAGCCCCTCATCATTGTCGCTTGTTTTTTGGAGAAGGATAATTGCACCCCATCTGAGGAGTAACTGGTCTCATCTGTGGCCTGTTATTCTCCCCTTAAAGCACGTAGACCATGTTGGTATCTTCGAGTCTGGTTTCATATAGCATTTTATGGTGTTTTTTTTTACATATCTTTATTTTGATGTAGCTTTCGGTATTAGCTATTGTACAACTAGCTACGGGAGGGCTGTCGCAACCATTATCCTGTAATCAAAGCTGATTTTTATTCTAGATACTCGATGACGGTGTATCCTCCTTTATGGTCCTGTTTCTCTAGTCCTTTACAATGAACATTGATATTCAAAAATTCATTGAAATGTTTGGGAGCTGGGGTATGGCTTAACCGAAACCAAATGACATCCCTTTGCAAGCCCACCATAAATCTGAATTAGCGGATACTGAAAATAAATTGAGGTGCAGTGGAACATCCGGGAAAAAACCTCCCATTACATTACTGTGACGATCACATCAAGCGATGAATCATTACGTGGTCTGCAGTCCTTCTGCATGTGTGTGTGTATATGCATCAACTCATAAGCGAATATGGACTTAAAATGTGGATATAAATGTTTGTGTTTCAATTAATGTGTGTGCATTATGGTATATATACACATTCTGTTATAAATGCGTTCTCCCACATTCTTATTGCGTATCTAATGCTCAGTTTAAGTGGGCCCGGAGTCTATCCCAGGCGACGCAGGGTTATAGAGGATGCCGGTGCATCAGCAGGCACAGTACAGCATGCGCTCAAGTACTATAGGCAATTTAGAGGCTCCGGTTCACCTAATTTGTTGCATTTGGATTGTGGAAGGAAACCAGAATAATGGAAGGAGAGGATGCAAAATTCAGAGACACCCGGAGAAGGGGGCATGTTCCGGATTGCCCGTCCCGGAGGTGCTGGGTGACAGTGAGCCAAGCATGGGAGCTATATATATGGCCAACAGGTTTAGATCAACAAAAGGTTTCCTTCCATGCAGACTTTGATCTTTGCGTGTATGGTCTATGATTAAAATGAGGTTACCCTGTTGAAGCAGCTGTCGGTGAGGTGTATATTACCTACACAGAGCTTGGTAGCAGTCTAGGTCACTTCCCTGAAATGAAATTACTTTTATTATGTACATTTGTATATGAAGTTATATGTAATATATAACAACTCTGCGTACCTTAAATCATTTTACATTATCAGTTTCAGTAATGTGTCCCAATGAAATGAGACGTTGTGTTTGACAAAATGTTCATCCCACTGCACAGATGCCCTCTACAAGGCCAGATTCTGCGTAAGTATAATCTACCACGGTTATTACTGTTCACATCCCTGCTGAGAGCCGGCAAGAAGAGGGAAGTCATATGAAAAAAAAATGAGATTGCATCCCCTTTATCCTTTTCCTTATTGTTATTTTTGGCTAAATAACAGATTGCCCCACACTCACAGGCAGAGGAAAAAACAGTTTGTGTGTAATCAATCCTTTTAAAAATCACAGCGTGTGCATTGCTCCCCTCGAACAGGATAAATGTGACATTAGGGACACGAATATCATTACCTTGATGAATTACTGAAGGTATAATGATTATGGAAATCGTCATTGACTGATCATCAGTCTTAATTTATTTCAGATCAATGTCTGGAGTTTGTACTCTGCAATGAGACTTTTATCAGACTTGCTGGAGTAGCCCCCCCCTTTTGTCAGAAGCCCCGCCTAAACACATTACAGCCCCGCCATGTATCATGCGCTGCTCAGAAACGCAGCCGCTGCGTTTGAGGCCTCAGGCAGCCCAAATTAGTTAGTCAACTGTCAGGGGAAGCAAACACTTAAGTACCCAGGCTCCATCAGCAAATGTGTTTAATATTAGGTTGGACAAATCTTCTGAGATAAAAAAAAAACTACCCAACCCCCCCCCAGACACACAAAATTCATATTGCTTCTTTGAGATTCCAATAGAAACTTTAATTCCCCGCCTCTGGGTGTTTCTCCGCATGTTCAAACCCAGCACCGTATCAAAAATGATTTCCTTTTTTTTGCTCTTGTTTTTAATACATATTTTCCCCATTTTGAACATTTCTGTTCAACATGCAGACATTAAGAACTGGGAGATCTATAATGACAATAGAATCGATTAACCAGGACTTTCAGTGAGGTGCCATTTTTTTGTTCCCCGTGTAAAATAATTATGAAGTTGTCTGTCCTTGACCAACTGTAGTATTTATGGTATGTATATTAAATGTTTTTGCAGGTTAATAAGTTATCTAAATACTAAAATAATGTATATTTCAGTTATATGAGTTGCACTGATTGGTTAAATGTGTTATTCCAGCATAAACACAAGCTCACCACATATAGCAGGAATGTCCAGAGAATCAAAACTGTTACCGTAAATTGAGTAGAATGTTAAACACATCAACTAACCCTAATAATGACCAATATTCATAATCATCAGCATTGAGTTGATCTCATTTCCGGACCCTTGTGAGATGTAAATGTCTGTAAATGTTTGCAATGCCTGTAGTAGCCTGCTGTACACACAGCACTGCGTTACACACTAAAGTGTTCCAATTAAAGAATCTCAGTGCATAATTTGTTTAAAATTGAAATACAGGACAGGCAACGTTTATACTGTATATATGATGACTGTAATGCCATGGGCATTTTCCGAGCCAATATACACTGCAGATGAAACAACAATATATGCAGGACTGAAATGAATAGTACGCAGTGGCTAGATCATAAGTTTAATTCTAGGTTTAATGTTTGGTTCTGCATTTAATGACTTGCATCATTATACATCAAGTATGCTTTTCCAGCTTGTGATATAAGGGAACAATAACAAGCTATAAGTCCCAAGTGATTAGGGAAAGAACTATGGTGAAGTGGACTTTGTTCCATCTAAAAGAATGTTTCTGTTGAGGAGTTTCAGAAAGTAATGCAGAACTTTTAAATGGTAGACCTTTTAAAAGTGGATATATTAAGTCACGGCATGATGTCTTAAGCTGCTGTATTGCTAAAGCTAGCTGAACATATGAAGGAAATTACAAATAATTTAGTAAAACTGACCTCTTTATAGCACCAAAAATAGAACGACAAGATTAGAAACTGCTAAAAAAAAAACTGATACAAATAAACCTTTGCCAAGATGCTGCAAAGGTAGGTGAAATTAATTGCGATAACTGCCGTGATGGGAAGCGCAGTGTTTGGTCCATGAAGCCTGGTGTACCTACTGAGACGGCTCTGTGATTCCATCTGTGTGTCCTTTTCCTGACTCCATTCTCATGATGTAACCGGTGACTGATGCCATGGAATTACTTCAGAAGTGCGCTGTTTGTCGCACATTATTACCGGCTTGCTCATTCTCTGCGTGGTTTCTTCCATTTCCGTTTCAGCTACTATTGATTTTTACCTGTAATTAATAGTAATGTTGGCATTTACAATATCACGCGAATAATACTTTGCCTGCATCTGGTTCTTTCTGTGAATGTATTTTATTTGCGCGTGTGTGTATATATGTTAAAAAAACAAAGTCTTGGACTCCTATGTGAGATAATACAGTGAAGCCCATGCCAGCATTGTTGACAACTGCTCACAGGCCAGTCACAAAAAGCACAGAGAGCCGCCGTAATAATTTGTGCATTTGAGATTCAGTTCCAGCTTTGAAGAAAATTTTCATTCTCTCCCCAAGTTTATGTGTGATGCCTTGAGGGACTCCCTTGGATTCCCATTTTCCAAGTGCCGTATGGTGGACTGCGGAGCCACTCTATCCTTCCAGAGAACCGGATACTCCGCAAAAAAGGCAGACTTGGAAAGGAACCCTCTGTATAAGGAATACCGTTCCATTGCCCCTTGTTTGGAGGCAAACACACAAAGACAGAAACCAAGACACACCGAAGAGTATAATTCAAATTTTAGAATCGCCATATTGGTCTAAAACCTATTCAGCGCGTGTCTTGCCAAAAAGTAGGCTAATGTCAAAAACACGGTAAAACATGTTAAAACATGTAAAAATATGGATAATCACGTATTAGTTGGGGGGGGGGTGACACTATAGCCACCTGGTCAGCATTCACCGTTTCTCACAACGACCTGTTTGCTCAACTTTATCTCGTCTCTGTGACTGTCTGCTCTTCTCTGCTCTGACCTACCTCTGCAGCTGTCACGTAACATACGCTATTTAATGTCTCCTGCCCTCGTTATGCCCCGGTGAACTCAAATTAATGAGCAATAACATAGCAGGCAATGATGATCCAAAGGTATAGTCCGCAGGCTTCAGGGTACTTATCAAGCGGGTAGGTGGGGGGGGAGCGGGACGGCGTGAGCATTCAGCAGAGTTTTTTTCTACACTTTGCTATGCCACTTGGGATGGGTTAGAAATAATAAAACAGGTGCTTCTCTTGTTATCATGGTCATACCATCTTATTAATATCATATTTATCACTAGCGGCAAGGTGGCACAGTGGGTGGGGCAGATCTGGCCCTGGTATCGCTTGTACCATCTCCTTGTGTTTGTGTAGGTTTCTTTCCAATGCCATCTTCCCACACACACAAGCAAAATTAGTTATATATGGCCTGTGGTTGTGTGGGCATGAGTGTCCTGCGATGGGCTGTCATGCCGTGTTATACCCTGAATTACAGTGAGACCCTGAATTACACAGGAGACCCAAGACTACAGTAAACCTAAAAGGAGGAAAGGTACTTTTAATTGGATGTGTGTGTGTGTGTGTGTGTGTGTGTGTGGTTGTGTGTGTGTGTGTGTGGGTGTGTGTGTGTGTGTGGATTATACATTGTTGTAACCAAATGTTACAGTGTGGGACCATTTTTCAGGTCCCCACAAAGATCTGTGAATGCAATCAAAATACTAAAAGTCATGTGTTTTGTTTGGTTACTTATGGTTAAGTTCAGGGCTGGGTAGGGGTTAAGGTCGTCATGTTGGGAATAGAGGTTTCCCCTTAGAAATGAATGTAGAGTCCCCACGGTGATGTAATTACAAACCTGTGTGTGTGTGTGTGTGTGTGTGTATGTGTGTGTGGTTTTCTCTCTTTTTGTAAGTACATTGTCTAATAATAGAAAGAAGCAGCATTTTCCTGAGAATTATTTCTGGTTATTACTCTGAAAGGGCTACAAAGGCAGAATGCATCCTCAATCATAATTTAGAGTCTACTGTCAAAATACTACCAGAAAAAAAATCTCATGCGGAAAAATATATATCCTAATTTTCTCATACCGTGCTGCTGCTATTACGTGGCTTTTAAAGCTGATGTGTTTTAAGGCCAGTCCTGCTCTAAAGAAACCCTTAAATTTGATATAAATTGATTGTAAAGTGTGTCCTACTGGAAATAAGAGTTAATTTCTCATGTTGAGAAGGTCATAGTTCAGACTTAGTTTTCTGTTTCATCTGCTATTTTGTGTTGTTTGACACCGCGCTATGAGTAGGAATAAAACAGGCATTATCATAAAGAATATGTATAACAAGCCTCATTTAATGTAGCTATAAAGGCATAATTAACAGTATGTGTGTGAGTTATTGCACTCATTAATAACAATAACAATATTTGTATTGTTGCATCATGAAGAGCAGCGCACGCATTATTGGCAACCACTTTTTTCTAGAAGCAATGTCTACAGATTGAAATCCTACACTGCTGTTCCCACACTAATAATCATAATTGGTAGTATAATCAAATCCTGTCATTTAACAACTTTGCCCCAGACCAGCTTTTTCCTAATCTGTCCCATGGCGACCCAAAGAAGTCTGTATTTTTGCTCCCTCCAAGCTCGGGTAGCAAAAATGTGGACTGTCTGGCAGGGAGCTGAGAGGGAGCAAAAACATGGAGCACCTATGGCTCCCCGAGTACTGGATTGAGAAACAATGCCCTGGACAATTGACAAGTTGTTCTATTACAGAGTTGAACCTCCTGGAGTCATTTTTAAGTCCTATCACTAATAATAATGTATGTTTAAATTATTTGGTTTTAATATGGTGTCAGTTAATATGCACTAAATTAATCAATTCTTAATCATTCCATTAATTATTCATTCAATTCAGTTGAAATATTTTTAGGTGAATTTTTCAGTTTGATGGAGGTACATTGCATACATTTATTGGTTGAGTAATATTTTTAAGCGTAAGCAGTAATAGCTTTTTTTCCCATGCCCTGGCGTATATATTTTAGAAAGGCTTCCTAAAAAAAAACATTTATAAAGTCTGATATGGTGAAACTCCACCAACCAATTGGCCAGCATATAACCAGTAATTTAACCTGTAAGTCACATATATTTTTTATTAAGCATAGATTGTTGGATTTTTCTCATGTTTGTCTGATTCTTTATTGCTTCCCCGGTGTGTTTCACTCCCGGCCACTGTCAGGAAGCCCCAGGGGGTGCTTGTGAAATGAGTTCAAGAAGCAGCTGGAGAACTCATGGAAGTATGGAAATATCTATCATGCGTACATACCTGAACAAAACCAGGCCGTTCACCTGAACCACTTAACAGTGCCAGCCCACAGCTGAGGTTTAAGGTAATTTTTAGCGAATATTTCTGTCGATTGCTACTATACACACCACGTTACCCGCTGGGCACTGGGGGGTTTGGTCCTGAGACCAGCACAGAGAGAGCCAAAGGCAGAGTTTGTGCGATAGCATTACCCTTCCAGCTGCTGTGCTGAGGCTCTGGAATGCCTTTCTTCCAGGTTAGGGATGGAAACTTATAAATAAACATACACCTGCGTGGAGGTTTTACTTCTGACGCCTGTTGTCAGGCCTCCCCATTCTGCGACGTGGACATGCATAAAGAAGCACTTCTGCATGACATTAGCTTCAGAAGGGGGGCTTTACTGAGACACATGCTCCATAATTACCACCCCCACGCCACTTAATCCATTTAATTCCTTTAAAAACAATATCTGCTTCCAGTTGGTGCTTAGGAGCTATCTGGGGGGCAGTGTATCATTTTCCTTATTGTACTCTTGGTTAATCTCTTGCCAAGAGAATCTTAGAGTTTCATTTTTGAGGTGGTGCAATTTTCCTTGAAAATAAGTGCTCCAAAGTTAAGTTTAGGCAACCGAGAGTGTAAGTTATGCAACAAAATGGTTTTAGACTCTCTTTAGGAACACTTGCGGTTCTCCCGCTATTGTTGTGAATACAGATGTAAAAGGCTTCTCCTCATGTCACTGATACATTGTACAATTGCGCTGAGATGTAATGAAAAGACTTTCTGAGAAGGATGACAGTTCATTTTTCTATTGTCTGACGCAGTGTACAAAACAGAATTACAATTTGTTGTATTATTCCTTCTTCAGTTGCCAGCTAATGCAATACAATGACATGTCTGAAGGTTGGACCGTTTTGTGCAGTATTATGAAGATCTCAGCCTGCAAGTCTGGTTTTATGTCTGATTTTGCATAGTTTTATATTGTGTTTCTGTTAAGTCTTCATTAATCCAGTTGATCTCAACTTACAAGGAACATCTGTGTACCTTTTTAAAAGTTTCTAATCTGAAGTATTTAAGCTTTAACTTCCTTTTAACAGCCATCTCAATACCAGTCTTGTTCGATACTTATAGCTGGAAAAAATATATTGAATAGTTTAAAATATATTTAATATTTTATGTGCCATGGAACAAATATCATGCAGTTAAATTTTTAGCAATTCAGCTGTTCTTATATTAGTGTTTGTATAAAAGATACTTTTGTTTTTTAGAACAGATCTTTAAAAATTGATTATATTCGCAAATTCCTTTTTTTTTTTACTAAAAACAATTCAGCTAATTTTGCATGGTTCAAAAATGAACAAAAAATAAAGTAGTTCAAATGATTAAGTTCTGACACATGGGAGAGGTAGCCACTTTATAACATAGCCTTGGCCTATTTCATATTTGCAATTATTTTTAGATATATGCAGTATATATAAATATAAAACTGCAAGGGGTGGATGGAATAATGGAATATATTAATAACAATATATTAATATCAAGCAGTTAATAAGTAGTATGGCCGCCTTTTACATTCAAAATAACTTGAGTCCTTCTTGGAAGGTTGTGCTATGATCTATGCATTGTGGCACATTGGGTGGCTTCCTCCAGGTCCTTGAGGGATAAAGGACATATAAATCTGTTTTATACTCTGTGCTCCAGAGCTTCCCATAAAAGATGTGTAGATCTTATGTTTGAGGAGCTCATGGATGGGGTTTGGCTTTCTCCCGCGGTTTATGAAACCGTTCTCCATTTTGTTTGCCAGTTATGGAGGTATTATCATATTGGGATACGGGTGCAGCGTGTGCATCATAGGGTGTACCTAGTCCTGTAAAATGACCTTTTATTATTTGGCCATTATAAAACCATGCAGAGCTATCATCACATCTAAATACTACTATGGGATGTCTGCTCATATCATTAGCGATTCACCATCATGCTTAAAATTTGACCAACAGATATTGCAAACTGATGGCTTTCTAAGAATGTAAATCCATCCTGATACAAGGATAATGGTGAAAGATGGCTCATGACATCAGATTGTGTTAGCTATACTCATGGGTCCAGGGTTTACGTTTCTTTCACTGTGTTATGCATCTTTATGCATTTACCTTAAATTTAATTGTCTGGAATACTGCATTAAACACAAGCGGTTTGCGAGGACCCTGCCATAATTTTGTGCTCCGTGACGGTTATGACTGTTTTTTTGTGGAGACTGGGTCACAGAGGTCCTGATTTATTTCTATGGTAACTGTTGGGGCCATATTGGTCCTGCCTGTGAGCTTTGAATGGAACCATTGCTTCCCTTTGTGCTGTTCATCAGTATTTAGGCACACGCTTTGATTTTTGAGATCGCTCCCCTTGACACATTAAATCATTTCACAGTCTCTGTGACCAACGCACCTGCAGTTTGGGCACAGACTCTTTAGAGCTTAGTTGGCTCATGTTGCTTTGAAACCTCACGTGTCACCATGCTGATTGTCAAACCTCTTTTATATCGACCACATACTGCTGATTGGCATTTAACCTAATATGACTCACCTTCGTAGCTGTGTCGGTAATTGTGATTTGATTACTTCAAAGTCCTTTTCATGTATTAAATTCCGGTTATTTTGACGGAAGCCTTTTTTTCTGAAATTATAAATCTTTTTCTATCAGCGATATCTTATTATGATGCCGCCAGTGCAAAATTCATTACAGCAAATGCAGAATGAAATGTAATGAAACAACGACGGCTAAAGGAATAAAGTGCATAAAACGGAGCGTTACCTTTTAAAAGATAAGCCTAAAGTTGGTGTCATTGCTCTGAACCGGCCCTCACCTCAGTCTGTTTGCAGCAATAACACAAATGTCACTCAGTTCTCATTGCATGCAAAATACTCCACCATATTTTCATGGGATTGAGATTTTAATGACAAATACCTTAAGATCATAAAAAGAAAAAACCATCTGTGCCCATGAAAAGGCTGCATTGCCTATGTTCCTGGGTTAAGCTGAAAACATGCATCTGCCTTCTAACATTAGAACCTGTTGTTATTTGCTATTATGGCTTAGTCATGTTCCCCGGCTTTGTCTCCAGATTGTACTTCCCTTACACCAAGTCATTTTCTGTGTTTTTACAAAAAAAAAAAAAAAGATTTAGGGGAACTGCATGGAAATGAACTTGTTTTCTGTTAGATGCCAGTACTTGAAAAGTAAGCAGGGGATAACTGATTTTTCTTTTTTTCCAATACATTCTTTCTGGATTGTGGCCTTTTAATGCCATCCGTTGGAGTTAGTGGCTGTAATGAGCAAAAAACAGGGACAGTGCAATCCAGTGAATAATAGGCTGTTCATACCAGATAAGAAGGGCCACTTATATTTTCTTCTAGAAATTGTTATTGGCTGTCGTGTAATTGCGACAGGCAGCCCTCTGAGAACAGCACCGCTGAACCATAGCCACTCTCTATAAGAGTAGGGAGATGCTTTCAGTTGAGCCTTAGGCATTGCATTGCCGCTGGGGCTTAGCCAGGAGCAGCCAATGACTGGTTGACCAAAAGGTTTAGATGTTGGATCCAGTGATAAGCAGAATCAGAATAGGTTGATTGCTGGGAGGGCAATGGAAATGTACATGGAGTGAGAGTGCAAGATGGATAGGCAAAGGATTCACAAAAGATCTTCAGCGCTGAGTACGCCCTGTGGGCTCCAGCTTGTTAAATAGCGACCAGAAGTTCACCAAACTAGGTCATGCCTACTTAAAATATTTTAGAGCTGAGAGGTGCTGCCCTCTACTGCCCAGGTGGACTCATAGGACTATGAACCAGGTTTTGGAGGTGCCATGCATTGTGAGACTTATTTCTAATTCCCGATGTTAAGCAATGCTATTGCTACGGCAGTTTTATTACTAGGTATTAACAGTGGGTGGGGAAATAATTGTTGCCCTTTTCTGATGTTTGACTCAAGCACTGTCTTCTCTGGCAGTGACCTGCAGTGGAAGATGATCCCTCATGCAGTTAATTTGTTTATGGTTTCCAGTCACTGTATCAGGGTGAGTTTTGCTGTGTTCAACATTATACATCCCTAAGTCAGCACTAAGTAACAGCTCTGTGTGACGTAGTGTTCAGTTTGGTTTTCCCCATGCAGAAAGTGCATTTATCTAGGTCTTTCCCTCTTGTCTCAAGTTTTACAAATAGAGGCAACGCATCGCAAAGCAATTGTCACCATAGATTTAAAGTGTTCATTGTTATTTTAATGCCCAGTAGTTATTAGTGACTGTTAAAGTGCTTTCTGAATTATTCACCATAGCAATTCTATCTTCCAGATGTTTCCATCTCTTATCTCAAAATTTATATCGAAAATGTAACTTATTTTTCCCTGCTGCTCCTTAAGAAATATATTGAAATTTCCATGACTTGGAGCCCCAAATTATTGCAATTTTTCTGCCATATAAAATATTGCCTGGGAAGGTTTCTACGTCCAGAGGTGCACAGCCCTCATTGGCAGTTTGTGCATTTCCGCTGTGCAGAAAGCGTGCTGGTATTACTTTAGCCTCAAATTTCTGGTGGGGCCTTTAAAAGCCCCTTAATCTATGTTCCCCATTGCCGTACCTCCTGCAATCCCGAGTGGCTGCCGTGCGCCCCCCCCCCGCCCCCCCTTCCCCAGCCAGAGGCTCTGCTCTGGATGGCCCACTCCATAGATGCCACTCCAAGGCTCTGCTGGGCGGTGCCATAGATGGCGGCTCCATTCTCTTCTCCTCCCGCATCCTCCGGTGAAGGGTCCCACCATCTCGCTCACACTGAGCTCTTTGTGAAGGTTTAAGCAGCATCCAGCAGCAGCTGGGGCCAGAACAAAAGCCCTCTTTCAAACAGGTAGAATAAATACCCAGAGGGTGGGGACACTTTCTTATCATACCCCTATACTGGATGAAACACTGTCGCATGTGAATATGGACAGAAATTGTATAGGCACTGGATTCGTGCCAGAAATGGCTACTTTCTTGAATCGATAATTTGACCGTGTTGTTCGTTCGGCGAGGTTTTCTCCTGCGTGCAGCTAGCAGCCAGTGTTGGGCTCCCACGTGGCAAAGGTTCCGCTTGGCCCTCTCCGGCGTTCTCTACCAAAGCACACGGGCTTACGTCTTGTAGGATTTCTGTGTTTAATTTTCCTGAAAGGCCTTATTGTGTTTGACTGAAGAGCCTGTTGATGTAGCCAGGCCTATTTATATCGGCCTGTTTGGTGACCCATGTCAGTGGAGAAATCTAAGCTATTTCAGTCATAATAACGTGTTTCTTAGTAGGCTGGATGAACTCCGGTGATCCACTGTTTGAAAGTTTTAGGGCCACCGGTCTGTTTCCCTGCAAATGGATAACCGCGTGTCGCTTTTGTCATTGTTTTCCTCTGCTAATATCCAGTGCCGTTTACGGGTAATTTATTCCGTAACGATTGCCCTGCAGTGAAAATCTTGAATCGCTTTATTATTATTTTTTTGTCTTTTTACATTTTTCTTATTACACTTACTCATTTTCTCAACTTGATATTATTACTCAGAAATGTCCCGTGGGCTGTTCTGGAGGCAGACCTTTTCAAAACATTTTAAAGGACAATCATTCCCCGGAAGCCTAGCATGGTCCAGCTCACACAGTCGCCCATCGAGGTCACCACCTCTACAAACACTCGCCGACTGAAGACGCATACAATAAATGTAATGTTGCACCACAAGCACTATGATACTTCCGCAATGTAGCTGTATTGCCATAGAATAGTGTAGACTGCCGTGAGTTTGCTAGCGATATGTGTGGCGTCTTAGCTGTGAATGTAGAACAGACCTGTCACAAAAGAAGCAGATCGGGTCAGTAATGTGAATGGCACTTCTAGCTGCTTGAGATTTTAGCACAGCAAGAGTTTCAGTGTAAGCCATATCATTGGGTATACCATAGCACTCATTTGCATTATATGATTTTTTAAGGTTGCTTCTGGCTATACCAGTATATTACATAGTAGCTTATTGCCAAACTGAAATAATTAATGATGATTGGTACTGGAACATCCTTGAATTGCCTTCAGTTGTAACTTCAAAGTGACGATTGAAGTCACTTGAAGGGTGAATGTAACTACATGTATATATAGTTATATCTGTATACTGAAAAGACTTGTATATCAGACATATTTGTGTTCATTTGCATGTAGCAGATGTTCATTTTTGAATAAGCTGGGTGGAAAAATCCCTGGAGCAACCGGAGGTTATGGGCCTCGTTCAATGACCCAGTGCTGAAACCACTCTTCTGACCCTGGGCTTCAAACCAGCAGTCTTCCAATCATAGACCCGGAGTGCTGACCTTCTGAGCTGTGCACCACCAGCACCCCCTACATTCATATTCATGTCTTTGGAGTCTGACGATTCATAATTTGTACTGAACCGCAGTGTCCTAACCCAATATTTCCTCAGCCATTAGCTGAAGCTATCAGGAGGCTTTTACTTAAAGGCTTAAAAGTGCATCATCACCACTTTGTTTGAAATACTGTCTTTTAACAGGTATGTTACACGGCACAGTCACTGTTCATTCTGTACCTGGCATTGGGGGGGGGGGGTAAGCTTCAACTATGGCTATGAAAATGAACTCCGGTTGACTCTGATTGGGCTGAACACTTTGTTAGGTCATAAATCAGGGCGGCTGAGAGGATTTGGGAAGGCTGAGAATGGCGGAGGTAATGCCCCCTGAGAAGAGGCTGCTGTTTTCATCTGGAGGGATGAAGTTTCCTTTCTCATTTTCAGTTCAGTGGTTAAAGGTCATTTCTCTTAAGGCTTCCTAAGCATGATGTCTCAGCCTCCATGATTTAAGCCAGCAGCTCCTTAGTAAACTTGCTGGCTCTGTAAAATTACAGTTATTTTAAAATTTGCCATCATAGTAAATGAAAGTACAACTTAATTTTTTTAGCCCATAAATCCCTACAGGCAAGCGTGTCCACTGCCAGGGTATGAAGGATATGACAGTATTCTTACATTAAACTTGTTTAGAAAACACTGAGCTGGTCGTCCAACCAATTTCTACGATGCCGCACACAAAGCAGAGACAGCTTACCCCTGTTACATCTGTTGGCTTTCAAAACAGATCTTCACATGATTTCTATTACTGGGTACAGAGGGTTTAAAGATTTTCCCAATTTGCTTTATTAATGTCATGTTAAACTTAATTGCTTTCACTTGAAATGTAACAATGTAGACAGTGCAAGCTTTGATTAAAACATTTTCCAGTATGTAAATAAGCCCATCTGGGAACAAAACTGGATGCACTAGTCCCATTTCTCACGTTTTTTTTTTTTTATTGCTATCCCCAGTGAGGTGCCTTGTTGAATAGCAATGTAACATTACACTTTAATACCACCCCGATCTGTGTGTATGTTCTCCATGTGTTGCCTGAGTTTCCTTTGCATATTCTGGTTTCCCCCTGCAGTCCAAAGGCATGCAGTTTGGCAAACTGGCGTCTCTGAATTGCCGATAATGTGTTAGCTTCTGCAAATGCTAGGTGTCCCGGCCAGGAATCAGTTGCCTCGTGTGCTGGGTGCCGGTAGCAGGCTCCACGCTGCCCGTCACCCTGTCCTGGATAAACAGCAGGAAGATGAATGTTGTACCTGTATATCCAATCGCTTTGTCTGCACTGGGCATCGGGGCCTTGAAGGGGCCAGGTGCACGTCTTTGGCTTTATATGCTATATAAACCAGAGTTTGGATGCAACAGGAAGGGGGGGGGGTGAAAAAAGGGAACATAAAGAATCACAGGGAGCAAACAGTGAGAAGAGGAGCCAGAACGGTGACAGATTCCGCGACATCCATCAGTCATGTGTCCTTTCTTTGTGGAAAATGTGGTCTGCGGTCTCTCTGTGCCACGCTGAAAGAATAGTGCTGTGTTCTTCGGAAGAGTAACTGTAATAATACTTCATGGTCTACACAGACATTTGTGTTTTTGCTTTATTAAAAAAAAAATCAGTAAACAACCAGCATTAGATGTCTTTTTTGTCCCACAGCTGTATCCCAATGGGCTTGTTATTTTTTCTGTTTTATTTTTTGATCAGAATATATGTGATGGGATTTGTGAATCTCTAGAACATTATACTGTAGAAAGTATTTTAAAAGGCTGTACATGTGAACACAAATGTATCACTTTTAATAAGGCAATATCAATGAACAGTATACAGTGTGATATTTTCTTGTCATTTATTTCCCTCCACAATAATAAAAGATAAATAAAATAAAACAGAAATAAAAAGATGCACAGTTATTAAAGATGTACATAACAATAACATAAATGCAGGCAGTGAAGGGACAATATGAAATTCTGTGGATTTGAAAAGCATGGTTAAAATGACCTTGTTTAATAATCATGGTCACAATCATCCGTGTCCAGTTAGAGTTGTGAATATCTGTGTTTTATATTTTTTAGCTTTTCTTTTCTCTATAGATATTTGTTTGCAAACACAACAAACTCTTCTATAATTATTGCGTACGTGTGCCCTTCTGTGCATTGCTGTCCTATTCAATGTGTTCCCTTTATTTTAGCTGTCCTTCCTGGAAGTTATTGAGTTACACTTTACATTAACTGCACCTTTGTAATGAATTCTTTAGGCATTCATAGAACATTCATAAGCAGCATGTAAGTACAACTTAACATCCTAACATCCCTTAACGCCTTTAATATACATTAAAAACAAACATTATATAATAATAACAAACATTATCATGTCTGTTAATAATGTATATTAAAGCTGTTAAGGTATGTCAGGATATTATTTACCTGCTGCTTATGAATGCATTATGAAGGTGCAGTTAATGTAAAGCATTTCCAGTTATTGTCCTTGGATACTTTTCCACCGTGCAAAATATTTCAAAGCAAAGGAGCAGCATCTTTATCTCCAGAATAATAATGGATAAGCACATCCCAAAAAAAAAACAAAAAACGCCTGACATCACATTTCTGAGCACCCTTTCTGCAAGCATTTAATCTATTCAGTATTAATTATTTTGTATTGAACCTTGTGGTTTATGTTTTAGGGTTATTGGCATTTTAAACTACATCTTGTAGGAGATTATTAACAGCTTGTTATTCTGTAAAGTGGATAATGAATTCTCATTTATGATGATTATACATCACTGCTCCACTTACATAATCTGATACGTACTGTATATAACACATACATATTTTGCTTTTTCTCTTTCACATCTCTGCCTTTTGTTCGTTTTTTCTTTTTTCTCTCTCTCTCTTTCTCTCTCTCTCTCTCTCTCTCTCTCGCTCTCTCTCTCTCCAGTGCCTTAAATATATCTGTTCTACATTTCACAATCTAAACCGAACGATTTGTGAAACATCTTCCTTTCGACACATATGCCGCCACAGCGAGAGATGCAGATGTGTAAAACGTGCCGCTTTCCCTGCGTTGTATCTGCAGTGCAACAGCCTTGCGGTGTCACTGCTTTTGAGGGTGGGGATAATCTCGGAATTCTCATTATCAGTGTGTCCTTCATGTTGTTTTAATTTGCGACCTCTGTAGATGACCATTGTCCTCCTTTCAGTTTAGAGATAACGTGACAAATTATTTGTATTTTTTTTTTCACAGTTATAACACTGCTTGATATGTCCTGCTGCCGCTGGTGCCCAGACACTGAAAATCTTACAAGGAAGAAGTGTCACATCTGTGATACTGCTCCTTGTTTTCTCGGGGAGAAGCTTATTAGTGTGTGCTGTGCGGGACGCTGTGTCTACTGAGCAGTGAGGTAATGGACGCCACTTCAGTCCTGGCCTAATTTGAATTCCATGGGAGTCTTGGCTCACGCAGAGTAGGGCTCTGTCTTCCTCTGTCCTTTTGTCACATAACAGCAAAAGTTAAGTTACTGATTCTTGGAAAAGGTGTTGGGGTTGTGCTTAGGAGCGACGAACAAGGTGGGTGAGGATCACCAGGCTTTGACTGTAGCCTTCAACCGCCAGGACCTTTGACCCCACAATGGCAACACATAACCAAAAAAAAAAAAAAGTTTCTTTGTTTTGCTTTCCAACTCAATTCAAATGCACTTAGTTTTTAAGGCTGCGTTCATAAACGTATTTTGCGTTTATGGCATTTGCCTTCAATGGATTTGGTCACAAATGGGCTGCGTCTATGGTTAGACTAAGGCATTATTAAATATTTAAGAAGAACAGTGGGAAATAAGATGGACATTTATCTTGAGGGATGGTCCAATTGAAGTTTCCCCAAGGGGGAAATTCTAAAGCTAATATAAGCACTATTGGATGCTTGCAGAAAGTGAAGAAACTTCGGAGCTGTAAAATGTTGCTGTTTAGGGATTACCTATGAAAGCAAGGTTATATGGGGGAATTGTAAGTATACAGTAATAAAACTATATAAAGAAACTTGTATATTTTATGGCATGATATCCTGCAATATATGTAAGATATTTGTACGTATATTTGTGAATGCATCAAGAGATGCAAAAAACAAGGCTAGTCTGAAATCGTAATCATTTTTAGATACTTAAGTGAATAATCTGATTGAAATAATTGCCTACTTAGGGGTACTGTTTATGTTTTTGCTGAATAGTCTCTAAAGTACAATAGAAAAAAACACTCTTGAGTGGAAATAAAGATTTCATTATGTATAAGGTACTGTTTATGGTGCGCAATATTTATGAGAGCTTAGGTCTGCAGATGGCTTTCTTACATGTGCTTTTAGGGAAGGTCCTTCATCATTAGATGCTCTGGAAAACTGCAGTTGAAACAGTGCCATTTCGACAGTTATGGGTGAGATAAATAGGCTTGCTTAAACATCAAAGTTTCACCTGTGAGAATACTGAGCAGATTAGTCATTCATCTGAGTATATAACTGTTTTATATGCTAAAAGGGTTTTAGCACAGAATACGAGACAGAGATGGACAGCAGTGAGTCCTTGTTTTATTTTACGTTGGTTTATTGCCTTATCAAGAGTACTACGTAACCTACCAACAGCATAGTTCAGGAGATCCCCCAACCCTAACACATGTGGGTCACATGTTGTTTTTCCATAATTTGTACCATATCTATGCATCTCAACAAGCAGTGAGCGCAGATAACGGTTAGCGGCACGTGCTACTGACGCTAACAGTTCTTTCCTGTGTTCCACACGAGGTAAGTGCCGGAGCAGATTGTGAATCTAGAGTGCAAACAGATGGATTGGGAGAGGTTCAGCCGTGCCGTAAGCCGTGGGCTGTTGACTGTAGTGAGATGAATCAGGGCGAGAGAAGGGCAACAGAAGCCTGGAGGGTTACTGTAGGGACGTACTTATACGTTCACAATAGTCCTTGTTAAACTAATATGCATTTGGCTGTAAACAAATATATTTTTAATGGGCCAGGATGAAGAAAGAATCATAATTGTAAAGACAAGCATCGATGCACAGAAGACAACAAGAAGCACGTGATTTGGGGTCAGGAATTATGAAATTCAGTAGAACATTCAAAGACCCAGCATGGCATTGTTTCAGATTTGAAGAGCTACTCCAGTAAAAAAAAATGTCATCTTCAACCAATGTTCATACTGTGCACGCCCAGTACATGTGCGGTTTCCGCTGCGCGTGACAGAAGGTGGACAGCAAATAGCTGTCGCAGCTGGACCAGATGTCATTGTGTTCGCCCTCCGTTGTGTCCTATTGTCCGCAGCCTTCATCGTTTAAGCAGCCCCACTGAATCCTCAGCTTCAGCTTCAACT
>JAABNY020000015.1:13334427-13347218 GCA_015164015.2 Brevimyrus niger
CCCCCCACCAAATATATGTGCCCTCCTATGTAATAAAAAAAAATACCCAAGCTACTATTCTCATTATGTGTATGTAAAAAGTAAACCATACAAAATAAGGTTAAAAATATATTAAATGCAAATGGAGTCAGCATTACCATACCTGTCACACCTAGGTAGCATATTGAATTATTAGATATGATTTGTTGTCTTCAGCCTGTGTGAATTTATGTTTTTTTTTTCTTTCAATGACCTTTAAGTCATCTCTCTAAAGATTTACTGAAATCTGTTTCTACTTGTCACCAATGCCTAGGAAAGGCACGACTGCGAAACCATAGCGAGTATGGATGTTACATCGAGGTCTTTATTGAAGTTATAAAAGGGTGCTAACTGGAATGAGCTGACCGCTCGTCTGCAGCGGGCATCAGGAATGCCCAGAATGATGCCAGAGTTAATCAACAGAGGAAGGTTTTCAAGAGACCATCTCAGCTTAATAAATAGAGAGGGCTGCCTTTGTGATTTACATGAAGCCCATTCAACTGTCAGCTATTGTGGCCTTGAAGCGTAAATAATTTTGTCAATAGTCTGTCCCCCAAAACAAGGGACCGCTTAGAATCTAATTGTTCATCCTACCTTGACGATAATTATTAGGAGGTAATTTTGGGGTATAATTATCTTGCACACTTGATCTGGGGCCGCTGCTAGGGCAAATCTTTGTTCAGTGTAGTTTACCTATTATCGAGACCTATTCTTATCCAGGGACATGTGGCTAGTAGGTACAACAGGATCAGGAAACGAATTGAATTTCATATCTAAATTAATGTAACGTCCATATTATACGGCATCCCATCTATCCATCCATCCCAACTATTTCTCTGAACTACATCCTGGTGATTGTCACACTGTGTATAACATTCCACATTCTCCATTTGAATTACAACCAGCATTTAGAATAGCTAAAAATGAAAAACTGAAATCCAGATTTCGTCCCACTGTGTTTTGAGTTCATTTGGGCAAGTGAGAGGTGTGATGCAGCCGGCAGTGTCGCTCACATTTACAAAGCCAGAAGAAACAAAGTGGAAGTCATTTTAACCTCATAGAACTGGGAGTCCCAGGCAGTTAAAACGGTACCTGAAGTTACATCAGCGTTTCGTGTGGTTAGTCAGTACGGTCTGTCACAAAAGTTTAAAAGTAGGAACAATTCACCCAATAGACCTATTCTTAGGTCTTATTTCCTCCTTCCCAGTTGCTGAGAACAAACTCAGAGTACACACATGCTGATTAAACAGTAAATATCCAAATAAAATGAACCCAATGAGGCAATTCAATTACTGCAGTGCTTTAGTAACAAATGGGAATGTCGGTGATTGTGTCTACGCTGCTCTTACAGCATTAAATTTGGCCACCATCTCTCAGATTAAAATCATCACATGAGGTGCTGGTTTCATTAAATTCAGTAGTTTGCCTTCTGGTTTAAGGATGTGCCTTCTCTGTCTGGAATCACTTCCAGGGTGGGCCCTACTTCTCCCCACGCCCCTGACCGGGATGGATGGATGGACACAGCTACTCAGAACGAGAAATAAATGAGACGTTTCTGCTTTTTTTGTTTGAAATGGGATGCTCGGTATGCTACATCATTCTGTCTCTTCAGAGTTGTCCAGACCTCATTACAGGTAGAGAGATAGAGAAAAAGAAAAAGGTTGTTAAGATGATAAAGTGCAGAATACATACACCATTCCTTCTGAATATAAAACGGGTCTTTTAGTGCCAACATTCTTGCCAAGTAAATGAATTCAGAACCTTTACCTGTAAGTACATGCATAAAAACTTCATAAACATGCCTTCTTCAAAGCATTTAAGGTAAATAAATTCTGAGAGCTGTCATGGTAATATGTCATCCATTTATGGACATTCTGTTATGAACGCAAGACATTCTGGCTCTGAGTGGCTTTAAAAACCCAATAAATAGTACCCAACGTTCAAATTACTATCGATTATTTTTTTTCCCTCAAACTCCGTTCAAAGACACCTCTGGTCTGGTCAAGCGATTACCTTGGATTTGTCATCTCCTCCAATGGATCCACAACAGGAGAAAACAAGCAAGATTAGATGGGAGAATTGATTGTTTATATATATATATATATATTCGGTCACATCTCCAGGATAAATGGATCCTTACCCACGGGACCTGGCTTGTCAAATCCACCACAGCACAAGTGTGGTTCATGCATAAATATTTGCTACATTGATGATGGCTGTTTCAAGCACTGCAAATCGTACAGGGTTTACTAAAGTGTGACATATGTTTTGAGAATAGCTAATTGAGTGTCGCTTTTAAAAGTGCCTTTTAAATAGTTTTGACAGTTTTTTTTGTTTGTTTTCAAATAGGAAGACATAAATATCCAATATAGGGTTAATTTGTGGTGAGTTCTGTTTTACTGGGTTGAACCAAAAGCAAAGCTTCAGATTTATGGCTTCTTGAGTTGAATTCCTGCAATGATGACCTTGTTCAAGGCCTACCAGGTGCTCTGCCTTGTAGGCGTTATATGGGTTCTCCTACCTGGTGCACTCAGGTTCTAATGCAGCTCCTTGTTGTTGCTTTACAATGCAAAATGTTCTGCCCGTTTAAAGAATACTGATAGTTTATTATTCACCATAGGGAAGTTGTGTTTTTGCCATCCCATCTTGCTCGTCATGAGACACCCAGACACATATTCAGGTCAGAGTAATACAGGGTCAGAGAGCAAGGTCGGCCTACATCCAGCACCCCTGGAGTAATCAGGGTCAAGGGCCTTACTTAAGAGCCCAACGGCATCAACACTCTGCCAACCTCAGGATTTGAGCCGACGACCTTCTGATCATGAGCAAAGAGAACTCACCCACAGAGCCACATGCTACCTGACTTGACTTTTGTTGAATTAATTACTCAAAGGTTACACTCCTAAGTGACAAGCACTAGTGTCAGCTCTCTGAGTTTTCTTTTTATTTTCAATAAATACTGGACTACAGTATGTTACCTAAAGGAGCAATAAGCCACAATCCTCTCCATAATGTAGCATATTGAATGACGGATCAGTGTTTCAGCTGGCTTCCAATGACTGACCAGATGAACACAAATTGACTGAACCCTGAAGTGGTCGGTGATGAATGAGGAATGTGATTTTAAGAGACAGAGAAATATTAGGCAGACTTACATTATCAGTTTGATACTGTCCCTAAGATACCACATTGAGGCGCGCAGGGTGAGAATCCGCTGTCATGACCTGGGGCACCACCGACAGCCTTTGACTTTCGTTCGGCAGGAAAGTCACGCAGAGCGGACTGGAAAAAAGCGGCGTCAGCCGGAGTGGCGTGCCCCATTTACGCTGGGTGACGGCGAACTTGTGGCCCCTGGGGGAATCTCAGCGGAAGGAGCGCTGGTTGGGGGGGGGGTTGGGCAATCTGCATCGTTACTGGCTTAATTGTTCAAGATGTAGGATGAACAGCTGCAGGGTTTTACCAGCAATCTGCCAATTGGGCGTCAGAGTCAGCAGCTTTCATCCAGAAGGCCGGCGGGTCCGCGGCCTCGATACCGGGCACCGCGTGCCACGTCTTTAAGTGGGTCCGCTGTGGGGGGCGAGTGATGCACGCCCGTCACGTCAGCGGAGAGACAACCGCGAAGCTGAGCGATCGCTAAACCTATATGCTATATGCTATTCATCTATCCATCTATATATTCAACCACACATCCATCTTCTATAACTTGTTTATCCAGTATAGAATCGCTGTAGAGGAAGCATGGACCACAAGGCTGGGGATGCCCTGGGTGGGGTTTCAGACCACTGCAGAGCACATACGCAGTCACTATTTAGGGGTTATTCGGAGAAGCCAGCAGTGTTGGGGTAGTTACTCACAAAAGTAATCCAGGTGGAAAGTTCAGGTCCAGAAGGTACAAATCCTGACCAAGGTTTTGTTTCAACCAACCAGTTGAGTATAAAGAGTCACATTTGCAGAGTACTCAACCGGATGACTTTCATGAGTAACATCCCAACGCCAGTTCCCCTAACCCAGTGGTTCTCAGTTGGTCCTCGGGCCTCACTGCCCTGCTTGTTTTCCTGCTATCCCTGCCCCACACACAAGTCCCAGCTGTTTTTCAGCTTCTGATTGACTGAACACAAATGATCCCGGTAATCAGCAGTGTGTGGGGCATGGATAGCTAGAAAACAAGCAGGGCAGTGGGGCCTGAGGAGCGACTTTGACAACCACTGACCTAAACCAAGAGCGGAGGTCTGATTTCAACATAAGTAGGGACCAAATTAGGCCTTAAACACACACTGTGCTCCCACAATATCAGTAGGGACACGTCTCTAACATCCATACCCAAATGTGGGATGAACGGAGAGTTTGAGGTAGAGGCCCTTACAAACTGGAGAAGAATATGCAAAGCCCACAGACCGGAGCTCCAGGCCCAATGCTTCCCACTGAGCCGTTCTGCAGCTCCTTATATGTTATGTATTAATATTAAATGCTTTTTTTTTGCCTTTTTCAGATAGAACATTTTGTTCTGTTACATTCACAAAGTGTCTATAGAGTATGTCATAGATCATTTATCCTAAAAACCAACATGCAGCCAGAAGCATTGATCGTGCATTACAGAGCTGAATTTAGAAGCGACATACGCGGCTGGAAGGCTTCAAGGGTGAGAATTTACAAAGCAGATGCAGGATTTAGTGTCCTCATCATGAAAGCTTATGCTGAAATTTTTTTTTTTTTTGAACCCCTAACCTAGAATCCCAGTGGTGAGATCAGCGTCTTACCAGGATAGAGCCCCTGGGGGGGGGCGGGGGGGGTCTCTTTTTGGCTAACCTGCTGTGCCCTGTGTCTCTCCTCTCAAGTGGAGCAAAGCTCCGCTCTCTCGCAGTGAATAGAATAAGCTGTCTCGACCAGAGATGAGCTCACCAGCAGGGGGCAGCAGTAACAAAAGCGCAGCATGAGGGGGGCGTCCCACTGCACAATAGGGGATACCTCAGCTTGTCAATATTGATTGTGAAGCCCCCGATCTGAGCTGCAGGCACAGCCGAGCGGTGAGCAGTGCGGCGGCAGCATGTGAGTGGAGTAACACGCGCTGGAGAGCCGCTCCGGGGTGCTGAGGGGGACGGAGCAAGGGCTTGGCTTCTACTCAGCTCTCCTTGTGTCCTTGCAGACCTTTGCAGGCGTCCCCACAATGCTGCTTTTCCCTCTGCTAACGCGTTCCTGTATTATTTACCTCAGGATAACGGAAAGGTGATGCTATTGTCTTTGACTGTTGATTTTTCAGCATCATAATCTTTTTTACACATACAAGGACAGATTAAATTTGGTGAATGAAGGGTATAGTTGTAAGATATAGTAGCAAGCAGGAAAGATTTTGCATAAACTACAAAAACTACACTTATTTACAACTAATTGTACATTATCAATGAACAAAACTGAACATTCCAAGTCGGATTCTTTTATACTATACTATATTTAGTGAATCTTGCAATATGGCTGTCAATTTTTCATTTTCATTGAGATCCATGTGTTTATTTACCAACTGAAATGTGCCAATAGGGGGCAGAGTTGGTCTCTAGCTGCTTGGGCACCTCGTATTCCACATGTTTGGTTTATGTGCGCGTGAGCTAAAACAGAGCAGGGAGCAGTCGAGAACCTGCTCTCCAGATACCATCTCCTGTTAGCTCCCTCCTCTGCTGCTCCCGTTACAGCTCCGCGTGGGACAGTCTGTCACGTGCCAAGGTCTCCGGGAGACCGGCGCCATCATTCCTCGGAAAAATACAGTGACACGCGTGTGGCAGCGGTGTCCCGAGCGTCACGACAGAGCGTCTCGACATTTCGTTATTACCCCTCTGAGCGTCGTCTCTGCGGCATTTTGTTTGGTATAAAACACGGCCCCAGGTGGCCCATCGATTGGCAGGGGCCGCTCCGTCCCCCGTGGCACGGCACATGCCCGGGCCCTCGGCGCCCCCTGGCATCCGGGGGGGGGGCGGCGCGTCCCATGCATGCGCTGAGAACAGACTGGCAGCTCACATAGACAGAATCTGGAATGAGCTTGTAAATAAACAAACAAGTATTAGGGCTTTCGGGGACAACAGTGAGCTTTCTAGAACGAAGCATCCGTCTGCCAAAGTAATCACTCCTGGACAGATTAAACATTAATTTATCTCCTTGCTTCCTCAGTTCTGTGAGGGTAGAAGTTGAAGGGCATTTGCCCATCTCACTCAGAAGCCTTTTTCCTTATTCGTTTATTTTATTTATTCCTACAGTACATATGATGTAGAGGTGTAGCAGTGATGTGAAGTGTTTCTGTTTTTCTTTTGAATGTGAGATCCATTTTGTTTTTCCTATACTGAGGGGGAACTTTTCGTATACTGATTAAACTTCTAGACATCTGTATGACCAAATCAAGTAAATTTAGCAATTTAACTATTTAGTTCAACTATTTGTGTTCAAGAAACAAGAATGTCATCGTACAATACAGAATTTTGACTAGAATCACTTAAGGCAGTGGTGAAGTCAAATTTGATTTCACACGCATGTCTGGCAGTAACTGGGAGACTTGAATAAGCCAAGAATGAGCCAATCATAAATGAAATTGTTGTTAAAATATTTGGAAGATACAGATATAAGACAATGGTGCTGTCACAGTCATTCATGTTTATTAGAAATAATATCTATTCTTGACAGAAAATTAATAGAAACATTGAGCTCCTTAAATTTTGCAGTTACATTTTGACAAATATCACAGTCATATATGTGAGCATAATCATATTTTTCAAATATGTAAATTTTTCTTACTACATCAAGTAAATTGCTTTTGCTATATAACAATAATTATTGTTATATAATGTCGTGTATAAAACCTGAGTAGAACCAAGAGTAATGTCTTTCCTAATGTTTTTCATACTTAAATTTGACATTGTGCATGTGAATGTATTCAAGGCCATTCACCTCCAACGAAATAACAGAGGATACTGCCCAGCATACTCCGTGTACCTCAAATATATAAATACCTCAAATACAAAGCCAGCTCTTTGATCTTAATTTTCCTAAAGCAGAATAAACCATGCACCCGTATTCTTTATCAAAGTTGAATTTTCCTGTGAATGTTTTTTTATGAATGACTGATGACCTCGAGGCTTGGTCATTGTATATAAAAATGATGAGTTTAGCTTGGTAAATAGGAACCTCACAGAAATTGTTCATGTGCTCAAGGCTAGAAATGAAGTAAAATGTTTGTGAGCTGTGCAGTACGTCACTCAAATTTGCTGTCGGACCACCGTCAGCTGTACCATGGTGCTCTCTTCAGGAAACAAGCTTAAATCACAGTGAGTCACACTCAGAAAAAACATGTTCTTTATATCCCTAAAAGTAGCTGCCATGATAACTAAAACTCCATGATTTTTTTCATTATCACTACAATTTTCCCATTAGAATATTTTTTTTCAAATCAGATTTTGCTATCCAGAACATCACAAATCATAAGCGATTTGTCATTGCAAATGTTCTTCTCAAAATGAAACTGTAGTTCTTGTATGCAGCACATAAGATATTCAATGTGTGTAGTAAGCACGTCCTCTTATCATGTTCTGAAGTTAAGGGATTGGGTATCAGTTCCGCTTAGGAATAAGTTGAGTTTGTATATTTAGGTGTACCTGCACACCAGTCCATCTTCCAGGTGCATATCTGCTTATTCTGTCTACGGTAGTATAGGACAAAGGTTGTGTTGCACCCTGGTGGGATGCCAGTCCATTGCAGTTCGTATATTATAATACACAACATTCCAACACCAGTTAACCTGACTGTACGTCTTTGTACTGCCAGAGTACCCAAAAGAAAATTTCATATGGGATTCAAACCCCCAACCTTGACAGTACAAGGCAACATTGCTGTCTAATACACCACTGTGCCACCCCTTTCTGGTAGTTCTGTTAGTCAGTTATGTGTTATAACTTATTATATGTATACATAGAAATTCATATGTATTTTTATATATTGCTGCTATAAGGGAGGACTTTGGGGACAAATATTACAGCAAGGGAAGAGCGTGGTCTATCAGAAGATGAAAATAACACATTGATTGACTGATTTGGGTCTGGGTTTCGCTATGTCATTCAAATTTTCTTGGGATCATATTGCTGTGACCCACTTTCTGCAGGCCATGATGTATAAACCCCCATAGACAGAGGGAGGGGAACAGAAGAGAAGAGAATAGAATAGAATAGAGTAGAACCGGGGGTTGTAACGTTCCAGTGAGCTCCAACTCGGAGGTCAGCAAAACCTTTTTACAAGTCGCAGTGAAGTGACACGAGCAATTTTCACGATTATACTTTTGGTGTTAAAAGTAAAGTATGTGTGATCATTGGAATAAATAGTTCGTGTTATTGTAAGTAATAGAGTTTCTTTCAATTGCTTCCAGGTGCATGCAGAAAATTGTCAATGCAATATTTTTTTTTAATTAAAACATTTAGCTTATTTATAGAGAACTCTAACTTTCCAAGAAGTGTACATGCACACATATATAATAAAACTGTTAATGTAAGAAAATCAGTAAATTAATTTAGCTTATGTGAAATGTGGTGGATTTAATCTAAGATTTTAAAGGGTATGGAAATGTGTTGCTTAATTAATATGTGTGATACCAATAGAACAAGTTATTATATTGCAGCTGAAGTTGAATAATTCAGGTTACATTGCTTTTTTTTCATTATTACACTGCTGTACCAGGTTCTATGCGCAATATATAGTCAACATGGTTCTATTTAATTTTTTTTTAACAAGTAGAATCTCACAAAGCTCAACAGAAAAGATATTTTCTGGAACCACTCATGAAAAAGAATAGGCCAAAGCTAATTTTGGAAAAACAGGAAAATCACTTCCTGACCCCATTCCTTAGGAAAATGACAAAATAATAGCAGCAAAATGGGCAGAGAGCAGACAATTATAAAATTAGCAGTAATTTACTACTCAGCTTTAGCGTTTTTCCTGTAGGTTGAAGGATAGTCGTTTGGAGGCGACGCTGATGAATTCCCATCCTGCCAATTTCAAAGAATAAGTGTTGCAAGGTGTTTTTAACGAGGACGTCTGGGGGCTGCCGTGTGCCGCGCTGCCCATCGACTTGTCGCTCAGGTGACGTGTTGCAGGAGAGGAGAAAAAGAAATCGTATGAGGAGAGGATTGGAGGTTACTGGGTTAGCGGTGACTAGCCAGAAAATTAGCTAAGAAACATAATGCTCAGCTCTGAAGAAATAAATGGCAGAACATGTAAAAGCAGCACAGATTTACGCGACACAAAAATGTCTGGTTTCTTCTTTTACATTACCAATTTTACAGTTTGTAAGATTATTGTTTGAAAATGTAAGATTAGCCAAATGGGAATGAATTATAATGGCCTAATTGCATAATTTTAAAATAATGTGCGTTAGGTTTCTAAGCATCTTCTAAAGACAGGAGATGCCACTTTTTGTCATTATTTAGAAGTAGAACACGTTGTATTCGAGAATTTGATCGTAATTATTTTTATACGGCTTTTGAAAGATATGACAATACCGCAAGAGGCATCGTTTCCTAAGACAAGAGATGTCACATTTGGGCATTATTTAGCACATACGTAATTTTATCATGTTTATACCATCATCCATCCACCCATCAATCCATTTCCCAACCCTAGAAAACCTAGAAACTACAAAAAAAATAAATATTTTTCTTTACAAAATTAACAGTGATAATCGCATTCACCAATATACACCAATTATACTATTCTTGATCATCATTATGTGTTTATTGTCATTGATGCTGTGATATTAAGTGGTAATATAAGTCAAATACAATCAAACACTGCAGAAATACAATTCCAGCTGAAGACTGAGTTACGCGGGTTTTTGACTTTAAAGCATGAGGTAGCCGCTTCTTTATTCTTTTTCTATGATCAAGTTTCTGTCCATCTTGTGCTTTGACATAGTTTTGTAGCTTCGGAATGTTTGTCGAAAATTTTAGCATAAAACTTTAGTTTTATTGAGAAATCAAGCTTTGTATCATCTGCACAGTGTGAAATGGAGGTGTGTTTAAGGGAAATGTCTCCTGGAGGGTACGTGTGAAAGTGACCCTGGGAGTGTGTCTTGAAGGACACGGTACTCGATCAATTGTTGAACTATACAGTATGTAATTTATTGGAACAAATAAAGATCTATCAGAAAGGCTTTATCTTTTAAGTTAGCGCCTTCGGGTATTTATTTATTTGGTAAAGAAGAACTATTCTATAGTTATTACTATTGCACAGAAAATACTGTTACAAGAAGAATAGCAATAGCAAAAATAATGTTCAGTCGGTATTTTGTTTAATAAGAGGACAAGCAAAAACCAGGCCAACATGTCTGATTACTGCTGTTTGCCAGGATTTGCTTATCATGATAGAAGAACTGGTGTGAACTACAGCTAAGTTAGGATAACAATATGTTTGTTTTTTTTTCTTTAATTTTTTTGTCTGGTTTGTTTCGTTTTATATATGTATATGTGACAAAGGACAAAATATATTTGTTAACATGTTCTATGACGAATGGGAATGGAGATGGTGGTATATGTTTTAACTTTTTTTCAATTTTCATTTACGAATTAGAAAGAAAAGACATATGCCGTACCAAGTAATTAACACTTCATTTTTCTAATCTAGTATACCTTAGAGTGTTTTAATCACCAGTATAATGTCATCTGTCAAGGAGAGTCTCAGTGCTCTAAAATTAATATAAATGCAGTTTTAAATGAGAAAGTAGGTGAAATGCTACAAAGTTTTTGGTGAAAGAGGTCATTCCTATAAATTAAAACGAACTCAAAAGTGGCGCACAAATGATATTATAATCTGTAATTAGAGCACACATATCTTACATGATTTTTCACGTCGTTATGGTGATTGATATGGCCAAATACAACTCATTGATATGTGAGAGGTCTCACTCATGCTAGTTTTCCAGGAAGCCTCTGTACTCGTGCAAAGTCTCATGAATGTAGGTCATCCTGACATTCATAACGCATTTTAATGCATTCACGAAGCATTATAAACATGGCTATGAATATTTTAAAAGGGCATAATATATTATAGCCATGTTTAATGTGCATTATGATTGCCTCACAAAGGTGTCGTCTATATTGCACTACAAACCCCTTTATGATGCAGCACAAACCATCCTTAATGACCAATATAAAGGTATCTATAGTGCATTATAGATTAAAGCTTCATAAGGCATTTATAATGCATAATACACATGGTTGTGTTATGCCTTTTGATAAATATTTATAGCCATGTTTGTAATGCTTTA
The DNA here is from genome assembly GCA_015164015.2 of Brevimyrus niger. NCBI lineage: Eukaryota > Metazoa > Chordata > Actinopteri > Osteoglossiformes > Mormyridae > Brevimyrus > Brevimyrus niger. Next base: position 13,345,733 of record JAABNY020000015.1, read on the forward strand.
TGAATGCATTATTATTTGTTGTGAATGTGTTATATTACTAAAACCATGACCTTAGTAAAGTGATACTGAAAAGTTTGATAGTTACTGTGAGAAACAAAAGATTCCAATATCAAAAAAAACATGTAACATACATGTGGGGCTGCTTGCTGAGACAGATGCATGTCGTCTTTTACCTAAGCAAGAACTGTTAATATAAATTTTATAGTATGCACTTACACTAACAGATATTATGGATTACTTATATTATGTAATAATATTATGTGATTACTAATATATTATGTGATCTGAATCATTTTAAGTATTACTTTTGGCTTATACATCATCTGCAGTTTTTGTGATATTGAGATAAGCTCCAAAAATATTCCTATTGAATTGATCACTGCCAACGCGCTAACAATTGAAACTGCAAATGTCAGATGTGCAAATGTGAAGGGGTTATTCTATACCAGTGCTCTTCAAATGTGCACCTCAATTCCAAATCCAGGCCTTGTTTTCTGTTCTCCCGGATAGTTATTTTACTAATTACAGGTCCTGATTGGCCAAAGGCTTCACATCTGGCTCACATGTAAATGAATGCTAGAAAATCAGCAGTGCTCGCACCTTGAGGACTGTGATTTGAATAGTCTTGCTGTATACAGTCAAGGTCTGGGGTATCCTGTCCCCTCCTGTGACATTATTCACAATGCCTTGGCTTGGAGTTCTCCAGAAAGCCTTTTTTCAGCTCTGTCCTAGCAGCGTTCTTCACCTCGCCCTGAGACTTACACCACCCCCCGCCACCATATACAAACACGCACTGTACCAACAAAACCAAAAGTAAATGCAGATGTGATATTGAATGTAAGGTATGTTAAAGTTCCGAATGCCGGCTTTCATCACTGGCTGGGTTAACAAGAAATGTCAGCTGAAGCTTTGTATGACATATCTTCGAAACACAACTGCATAACAACTTTATAAAGAGTCCTTAAAACCCTTTTTACACATTCTCAGGAAATATTTCAGCATTTCACTGTCACACTGTATGACATCAGGTCCAGGGTGTTGCCCTGCCTTATGCTCTGTGGACTTCTGGTGATTCACTGTCTCCCCAAAGTTGGACAATGGATGGATGGATTTAAATGTTGGTTATATCAATCGACAGACACGTTTATTGAAAAGTATGTTTAATTCAAGAAGCTATCAACGGCTAAACGTAGGGTTACGAACATACAGTGTTTCATGAGTTTTGGCTGTGTTCACAGGGCTAGTTAATTATCTCAAATAAATTTCCCATCGATATTAATTAGCTGTCCACTGGGGGAAAGTAGGGGGTAAATAATGGCAGGTGTTGTTTCCTTGATTGTAAGATTATGTTTGCTCAAGCATGACATTATATTGTTAGAATGCAGCCACAAACATTTTTTTTTTTTTTACATTTTCTCATTTCTTCTTATTGTACATCATATTATTCCCAAACCTAGTACTCTGAACAAGGCACCATTTATATATA
>JAABNY020000015.1:13353909-13391744 GCA_015164015.2 Brevimyrus niger
TGTGTGTGTGTGTGTGTGTGTGTGTGTGTGTGTATGTGTGTGTATATATATATATATATATATATATATATATATATACATACATATATATATATATATACATATATGCTCTACTGATCAGGAACATAATCAGGTAGTGAACCCTCTCAGAAAACCTATAGTTGTCAGACACCCCCCCAAATGTATTTCTGCCTACTGGCCGGTTAAGCACTGTATAAAGGCTGAGGAGATGAGGCTCTCTGCACTGCAGTATATCAGAAATATAGCCCCAGCTACACATGTGCCAACGTTCTGCGGCATGTCATGCTCGAAAGCGTCCTTTAGCGCTGACTGCACGCACGACATATCGTGGCCTCACTGGCTTTATGGCCTTAATAACTGTCACATTTAATCAACGTCTTTTCGGTGACTCTGCCGCAGACCTACACGCGTGGCTGTGTCGTTATCATTAGCATAACAATCTGTCACCAAAGCACCCTCCTTCCAGTCATCCTGGTTCCCCCAAACCAACTTGGTGTTGTCCAGCACTTCCGGAATGTTCCGTCTCTCGTGAAAGGTTCAAGCTCGTTGCCTCTATCTCATTAAAGCAGCCATCTGGAAGCAGCCCCTAATTGGTTGGGAGAGGTGTTGAGTTGTCTTAAATAACCTTCAAGTTAGGAAGACTCTTAGGTCCGAAGGGTATTGATAAATATATATATTTTTACTCCCCCCGTAATTTTCAGACATTTAGGATCTTTTTCCTTGTATTCATACAGCCCTTTTGAAATATTGCTGTAATATGCAAAATTTCAAAAATAAAATAAATGTAAAATTGTCGATATTTCATACAAAAATATTCCCTCCAGACTTCGGCTGTTCAATTTTTAGCATACCTAAATTAAAAAATCACATCTTTTGGTACTGGTCATAAATATAATTGTTATATATATAACTAAAATAGCAGACATATGACATATTTTGAGTAGATTCCACCCAAATACACCCTTGCTCCATGTGACAAAAGATTGCATGTTTTCCCCACATGCACATTTCCGCTGGGTGCAAATTTTTCCCAGAGCCCAAAAACATGCACCAAACTGGCATCCCTAAATAGCCTATAGCGTTTGTGTGTGAAAGCTTGTGCCCTGTGATAGACTCTTCCCAAGCCTCGAAGCCTGTTTTTCCTGGGTTAGCCTGCAGGATCTCTGTAACCCTGGATTAGATAGAAACCTGGAAGCTGCATAGATATACATGAAGCAAGACAATGCAAATCTAAGAACATGCTTGCTCCAGTCATGGTGTGTTTTGTCAACAACATGGTCTAGGTGCTCATTTTTTCATACATATATTTGTGCACCTTCCATATTTTTCCCAATAACTCATGACTTGCAAAACTACCTCTTGATGCAGATCTTTGCCCTTTGGGCGGGACGTGAATATATCAATAAATAGCTGTAGAAGAACCTTAGAAACCATACTCAATTGTGCACTTCATAGAAGAAGAAGGCGTTTATTAAGGGACCAGTCGCTTTCCTGCATCTGCTTCCACAGAACTGACGGTGCTGTTTCATTTCACTTTGCATTTATATTGAACAGAATCCAGTGTCTCATTGGCAGTGTATTAAAAGCCTGGTGTTATTCGGAAGGGCATGTCTTAAAAGTTAGGTTTCCCCTCCTTTCTGTCCATATGCATAATCTGCCCAGCATCAAATCCACAGTGAAATCCTGCTCAATAAATATGGCACCGTATAAACAGCCCAAAGGGAATATACATCCTTAATTCAAATGTTTTATTCAAACCGAATGGTCAAGTTGCTTTAAGGTAAACATTTAAATGATTTTCAGGTACGAAGTACCCGGAAACGCTACATATATGCTTCACATATATGCGACCATGTGAGTGAAATGAAAACCTCAGTCACGATCCAGCCCTCATGTTTTATACAGCGAGTGGGCTGCAACTTGAACACTGCTTAAAGAGGTCAGTGATTTCATACGCGGAGTTATTATTAGAGCATGTATAGCAGACGTGTGGCAACGAAGGCCGCAGAAGCTGATAACTTTTCATGAGGAGTGTATCAGGGGGTCCCAGAGGTGATGAGAGCATGGAGAAGCACAGAAAAGGCTTTCTTATCAGGAGCAAAATTAGGTGCAAATGCATGCTTTGAAAAAGATTAATGTGCAAGCTTTGTTAAGGTACTAAAGCCAGACAGGATGGTGGCACTGAGATCTAGTGTGGAGGTTTCAGGTTAGGATTTTTTTTTTTTTTTTTTTTATACAAATATCATGAAATATGCACATATAGTATCACAGTCAAACACACATTACCTGGCAACCGGGGGGAGCAGTGATCAAGGGAATTAACATCCATTTCCTAAGGCCTTTCTGTTCTAATGCCTTTAGGTCTGAGTGCTGCATTCAGTACTGTGGATCATAATGTGAATTTGGAACATCTGAAATATTATACTGCTATAAGCAGCATAGAATTGCGGTGGTTTGTGTGTTATCTGTCAAACAGGAGCTGCTGAATGGAGTTACACCGACGATAACACTCTCCTATGGAGTTCCACAAGGGTCAGTTTTGCCCCCACTCCTTTTTGTCTGTAAATGTTACCTTTCAGCTCCATAATAAAGAAGTGTGGTCGCTCATATCATTGTTATGTTGATGATGCTCAATTTTACATGTTTCTGCAATCGGTCAGCAATTATAGTCTTTAGCTAGTCTGTGATTACCAAAGAGAGATCAAAGCTTGGTTAGCATCCAGTTTTCTTTAGTGAAATGAAGATAAGACTGATGCTATTATTTTACTCCATTTCATTCCATAGCGGAATGCAGCCATTTTGGTTCACTTGCTCCCTACTGTAAACCTGTTGTTATGAAACTTGTGGTTCTGTTTGACCCTCGTTTATAAACAGATCAGTTCTGTTAATATTGCCTTGTTTTATCAGTTAAGAATTATCTCAAAATTGTGGAACTTGATGTCTCCGTTGGACTTTTAAAAAGTGGTTCCTGCTGTTATATTGACCAGGCTGGATTATGTAATGCACTTTATACTGGGTTTAGCGAGACCTTGTTATCCAGACTCCAGGTGGTCCAGAATGCTGCAGCTCATCTTTTAACTGGGTCTGAAAAATATGAGCATATTACACCAGTCTTAGCTGCTCTCCACTGGTTACTTGTCAAATACAGAATTGATTTCAGGATTTTATAATTTGTTTTAAGGCACTGAATATATCTCAGACCTCCTTACTGTTTATGTCACCCCTAGGTCAGTGAGACCCTCTGACAAATTGCTTTTAGATGTTGCAAGGAAGAAACATGATACAACAGGTGACCAAGCCTTTTCTATAGCTGGCCCCAAGCTCTGGAACAGTCTTTCATTGCACATTAGATCTTCTTCTAGTTTAATGTGGTTTAAGAGAAGACTGAAACTCATTTTACTCACAATCATTTGGCATGTCTTGGTGTTTTCATATTGTATGTTTTATGTTTTTTTAACTTATTTTATTTTGCTTTTCTGATATTTTGTCTGCTCTTAATTGTTTTATAAAGAACTTTGGTCAGTTCTTACTGTTTATAAATGTGCCATTGAAATAAAAGTGACTTGATTTTACAATGAGGGCTATCTGACCATCAGGGGTTTCACCTGTCAGACTTAGTAATCATGTGTAATATGTGTCACTTAGCAACGATGGTGAGAACAGATGCATGCATGAGAGGCAATGAGCTCTGAAGTTCTGCAGCCTGGAGCAGATGCAGGTGATGTGCATGTACAGTGAAATGTTTCTTTATGATGTATAGCAGTAGAGGGCCGTCCTGTCCTCAGTTTTGCAGGGTTTGTGAGATACCTGTCAGTTAGCACCTGATGTATCCCGGCAAACCTGGCTAATTGGCTTATAGAACTAGCTTTATATGTTCTTTAGGCAAGACAATTAAGATATGTGATGGAATGAAGCCAGCGCATTGAGGAAAGTGCTACTACTAACTGCATTCAAATGAATTCTTTGCATCGGAAAGCCGGAGATGTTACTGTGGCATGCAGTGACCCCCTATGCCTTGCTGTGGGAGTGAAGCTTTCTTCTGCAGGCCTCATGTGTATTGCCTGAGAAGCTTACAGGGGCCTCAAAAGTCATTGCTGTGGAGCTGGCCAACAACAACAGCGATTTCAGGACCTGCAGTCTCCAGCAGAACATCTTCGCCAAATAACATATTAAATGGAAATTACGAAAATTTTCCTTCTGTTACCACGTCATGTCTTGAATGTCACATTTATGTTTATGTGTTATACTATTACCATTCATAAAACCTATGATGCGACTTCAGTTTGCGGCAATCTTTGATAGCATCCCTTACTTATTATACAACCCAAGGCTGCTATGTCAATAAGCTACTTATTAATTCTACCTTATATCATTATATTCTTCTCCTGAGGTGGAGAAAACATCCATAACATGAGTAAGTGATAATGATATATATTATGCAGTTTCAGATGAAACTCGATGGTAAATGATATGAACTTTGATAAGATCTTGTTGAGACTCCACAGCCCCCCCTCCCCACTCCACCCCACCCCCCTCGTTGGCTGTGGAGCTCTTCTTCACCTGTCAGTATTACCGATGAGACATCCAGTGTGCCTGTTTGAAGTGTCATTATTACCCAGCTTCACACATTGTTTTCTACACCATGAGAATGGATTTCACCACAAGGACCCACAATCCCCCTCTCGCTCTTCTAAGTGTCCTACCAGCAGCACATTTCGGAGAGACAGGGATGCTCTCAGCCTCCAACAGCATGGAGTCGCTGTGTTTCGGCAGAATGACGTGAAGATCAGCGGTAGGCTGACCTGCAGCGGCTCTCTGGTTTGGGGCAGACTCAGGTCGCCGTTTTCTCTGAGTTTGTCCTCCTGGGGTGATATGGGATTTTTCAGCGCTCCCTTGTGCGATTGGTGAAATTGGAGACTTGTGGGACATCTCACTTTTCTGTTTCTGTATTCTGCTTTTACACTTCTCTAGGAGAATGCTCACTCTTGAGTAAACAAAATACAACTAAATATACCATTCATTCTACATTTGATATTTGGCACCTTATAGTGTTAAGCTGTCCTGTTTTTGTTATGGCTACAAGTTCATGATTGTCAGTAACAGCTCAAAATGGATCTTTCTCTTATGGAAAATAAATTCTGCTTTTCTTTTGAAGCCTTTGAGTGAAACTGAGTGCCATATTTCACCTCTGGATCAGAGATAACACGATTCACTCCAAAATGCACATTACTACTTATTAATATGACTTATTATTTGCAATGTGGCAAAACCTCAGTTGACTATATTATTAACTTTTAGATTCTAAAGGACAGTGTTTGTAAATGGCATTTAAATATGTGCATGATAAATTGGACGGTTTTTCTTCGATGATAGTAATGACCAAGGTGAAAAACCGGTTTTTCGTTTTAACGCGAAAACTTGAAAAAAATCACAATCTGATTACATAACTATTTTAAGGTGTTAAATATCCAATATAAAATTAAGCGTAGTTGTTTTATGTCATCGCTAATGGGTAACGACAAAATTGGGAACTTGTAAAAAGATACCCAAGTTTTAACGAAACCCTTTGTTCGTTAACGTAAAGTATGTATTCAGGCATGTCCGTCAGAGCAAAGCACGCAACAGATCTATCCATCAGAACAAAGTGTTAACCATGGATGACCCCTAAATTATTAGCGATAGTGGTAGATATACTGATTGGGCGCAGCAGGGGGAACACTAGCGCTTTACATCAGCAAACACGGAAAAGGGGGAGATACTTTATCGGCGTTAAATCTGGAAGCGATATCGGAGCAATTACTTCCTCTGAAGAAGAAAGAGTCTCCCTGGCGTTTTCCGCGATGTGTTCCGGCGAAGGTAAAGCGCTGCGTTGAGCTGCAGAGAGATCTGGGTGAATGTGTTTTACAGCTGGCATGCCCTTATAATCGGGTCTCCCCGTCTTTCTGGCTGCGGTTGGTTGGTAGCTTCCTCGGCACTTTGCACATGTGTGCCTGTCACGTTCACATCCCTCTTCCTTGGAGTCGCCGCTTTCATTCCACCTCGTCTTAATGCGTCTTCTCCTTTCGTTCTTTTCGTTTTAACACCAGTTTTTGGCGTTTACGGCGATATATCTATTTTTCAAATAAAAAGAAACCACTGGACAGTTAGTCCGTGCACTACTGTAGTGGGACTGGGGGAGATCTGCTTTGCTGCGGAACATCATCAGTGAGCTGCGGTGTGTTTTAAAGAAGTTGGATCATCTTTGGACGAAGTTTTGCCAGGGACCCGATCCCAGTGGGATGTTATACTGGATAAGAGCAGGTAAGGAGCTGAATACTGACCATTCCTCCCCCCTCCTTCCTTTCACTCTCTTCAGCATTTCTCAGCGTTTGCTTAAGGGGCAAATGCAAAATGCAAAGCGCGTCAAACTACATCTGGCCGGCGTAATATTTAGAGTAACGTTTTCGGAGATGACATTGCGTAGAAGGATACACTAATGTGTACGTTTATCAGTGTAAACTGAATAGGCAACTTCCTAGTCAGTAATTCTTTGTTTATTTTATTATTTTGATTTTTAAAAAAATACATAACATGCAGTGCGTCGCACGTTTTTAAATTATTATTGTAATTATTATTATTATTATTGAGGTTTGTACGGCTTATGCCACCCGCATGTCTTTCAGGCTGTAATGACCACTGACTGAACTGTTTGCTGTTGCCAAAGGATAATCGTGGTCACATCGCATGCTCGGGTCATTTCTGAAATACTCCGTTTTAAACTGCGGACGTTTCCGACGAAGTTTCAATTTCAAGGCTGTCACATGTGCGCCGTATACCGGTGAGTTATTCTTTGCCATGTGAAGCGGGTATCACTGCCGTTCGCCGCGTAATTTGTAAATGTAGACTCGTAATTCTTTACAGCCTGTAAAGAGTTAACCGTAAATTAGCCGGTAGTATTTCCGTTTGATTGATCCAGCAGAGGAAAAAAAGGTGGGGGAAATAGTGTAAACTTACAAAGAGGTGGTACTGCGCATTGTGTCTTGCTACATACCTACGTGACATCGTGTCTTTAACCTCTGTGTATTTGTAAATATTGCATTGCTCTGTGAATTTCCCCTTTCTGCTCGGCTGGCTGTTGTTGCAGCCGAGAATATGCTGTTATTATTATTATTATTATCTTCACGGTAGTAGCACTAGTTGTTAGGAATTCACACGGGGATATTTTAGATCCCGTAGCGTGCATCACGGAAAATGTGTGAAATTACGTTAATGTATAACTGGCAATGGTCAGGTAGAAAGGAATGGGGTAAAGTATAGAAGGGCAATAACAATAAAAACGGCAATAGTGACCTCGGCTACGTCCTGAATGAAAGCAACGATTGATGAACAAGCTACAAGTAAAACGCTGCGCGAGGCGCTTCCGCGCGGATAAACTTATTAGTTTATAGGCATAGGCGGTAATCGTGATGTTGGGGCCCAAACATCTGGAGGCAGAAAAGCGTAAATAAAACCTTATTGATCCATCTCGTTTATAATTGATAGTGTCAGGCTGAATAGTTTTTCGCTGCTTTTTATAATTTTTTTTTGTTATGCAGGTTGAATATTTAGTGAAAAATAGGATCAGTCCTAGGTGCTAGCGAGGAGTGCTTGATTTTTGAAATACCGAAAGCTTCGGTTTGTTACCTTGCACGTTTTCCTTATGCAGCTATATTCTGCTTGTGAAGGTACCATGAAACGGTATTTTCTATAACGGTAGTATTTCAGCAGTTCGCACTTCCGTTCCCTGAAGAATGTTTGAAATAATCAAGCTTCCTGTGTGAGTGATTATGAAAATAAAGTGCGTGTGATGTGCATACGACTTTGGGAATTAGGTAGGGTACTGGTGCTCACAGTGTATATTATTATTATTATTATTATTATTATTATTATTATTATAAAGAGAACTTCGGCAGTGTTTACATTGACAGTACAAGTATATGATTGTCGAAATATAAATGGCTGTAAGCACTGATTTATTTTGATTCTGTAGCTTTTTGCATCATTTCAGCTTTAAACATTCATCGATTACATCGCAAAACCTTGAAGTGCCAGATCTCAGACAAAACTAAGATATGATGTTTTTTTTTTGAGATTAGGCTCAAAATCTTGGTCTAATCACACGGAACTGTTTTGTATAATAGAGAACAATATATTTGCATATTTATGGATATTATAGGTTTAAAAACGGTGGACATTTTCTTGTCATTTTACAGTTAAAGATTTTACCACACAGAATGTAATCTACCTGTCATTTACATGTAAATTCCCAACTTGAAATACTGTCAGAGTATATCTGTTTCATATCCTGAAAATTAAGGTTTGTAAAACTCTTGTCATAGGATGAGGACCAAAGCACTGAGGGCAATTTTCTTTAACTGCTCAAAAAAAGCCTAGCTTTAAAAAAAGTTTCACATTTTTGAATAAAGGATTACAATTTTCAAGCTTCATAATTTGAGATCAGTGCTTCTGTGCAAAGGGCTGTGTTCTAGGCTTGGATTTGTTATAAGTGTAGCTGTAATCAGTATCCTTTGTAGCCGTGCTCTCAGCATGTGTAATTTCGAATGAACTGACTGGTGATTGATAGAACTTTAGTCCGCAGGCCCGAAATGTCTCACAATAGAAACAGCGAGTACTTTGTAACTAAGATTTAGGCAGCCTGAACCAATGTCAGACTTGGGGGGGAGGGTGGATTATTTGTTTAGGTATCAGTGAGATCCACATTAGTTAGATTTCAATTTAAAATGGTGCCCAGGTGTGGTACTCCTGGATTTGTGTGGATAATCATATATTAGCTAGTAACAAACAATTTTGCAGCCTATGTGCGTGTTTGAGAGAACTTGCATCGGCACTGCTGTTCATCCCTAAGATTACTAACTAAGGCTTTTAGTTGTCTGTTTTTACGTAGAAAGCATTGGCCATTGTTAGAAATTACGAGTAGGTATAGAAAATTACAGGTTTCTTAACAGGTACTGTTTTTAATGTCCTTAATGGTCTTTTGGCTGCTTTAAAAACTTATTTCTTATTAAACAAATTAGCTTATTGGCCTGTACTGTATGATAAATATATTATAGGGAATAATACTCCACATCAGCATTGTCCTCTGCTAAAATAAAGCATGAAATTTCTGAAAATCTAATTCAGTTTCACTCCGCAGAGTGAGAGACCAAACCAAGTGGAATTTTGATATGGAGGCATTCCACTTAGAATCATTGAAAAATAACCTGTAATTTTGAATGCATCAGAAGTAATGTCATGGACGGCATCCCGATGGAAGTTTTTCAGTAACTGTAAAGATCACTGCCTGGGGGCAGGGATGTGAATGTGGAAGGTCATTGTTAAATAATGCTGTGGTGTAGAGAAGCTGTCTTTGACTACCTACAGTTGAATCAGGTCTTGGCGAAAGAGTCTTGATATAAAGTACATAAACATCTATGTTATTTTTCTTGCTAAATGTACTATATAATTTTTCCCCCCCCATTTCACTCCCATGTGCGCACACACACACACACGCACACACAATGTATATATACACACACTGAATTCTGCATTTTTACAGTTACACTGAGCCTTGGTATCCTTCTTTGTTGTTGCACGGTCATATGTTTATTTCTGGCTGGTCGTATCACAGAAACAATGTAATCATGAGTAACATTTCCTTACACCCATATTATTTTCGTAACCCAGCACACGGGAAAAGTGGTGCAGAGGCAGCCCTGTTCCCTCTGTGGAGAACATGAGAGCTGCAGGGTAATGTTCACCAGAGAATCCAAGCAGCGGTGAGCGTTTAAGATGCCTTTTTCACGAGTGTGGTCAGTAGTGTCAGTTATGAGAACAAGTGTAAAATCCACAGAAATTGGGAGCTTCCTGCATTTATACTGGCTTTGCAGCAGATGAAACGCTGAGCATTCAGATTGTGATGGCAAAGATTTAAATGGAAATTAGTCTGTATGGCGTGCGCCTTTGTCTGCTGACCAGAAGGTGCTGTACTCCTCTAACAGGAAGCCTTTATTTTGGATGCCTGCTGAAAATATCATAAGATGTCTCCTATTCATTATGGCATCTTTTTTGTCCGAATTAGACATGTTACCATTCTGTTGAATAATAATGTATTGTTTTTTTGTATCTTTATTTGTCAAATGTTGCCTTTCTGCGTTTCGTCTTTGAGACCTTCTTGAATTTGCCGGATTTTTTTTTCCCTCTTCATTTGTTTTCTTTTTTGGCCTGGAAGGGCACAAGCATTTTTCCTATTGGTTTGAATTTATTGCCCTGTATAGGTTATCTTCACATGAAAGCAAGGCTTGGTTCATTTCGAGGACCTCAAATATAAGCAAGTCGAGGTTTATAAAGCCGTGTAAAAGTCGTAGTTATTTTCAACATGCCATGTTGAACAGATGCATCATAGATATAAAAGGATTAAAAATGCAAATGGTGTAAGAAGTAACTGCAGTTTTGATACCCTATAGAAACTATGAATCAGGATATCAGCTGTCGGCTTCGGATGAACAAGTGAGCTTATAAAAAGCCAGAGTGAGCTTGCACCAAAATAGCAAGCTACAGTATCTCTCCTTGTTTACTGATCATAACAGCTGATCAGCTCATTCAGGGTACCTAGCTTTTTGATGACAGAGCTAACATCTTGGTAAGAAAACATGCAGAAGAGGGATGATTGATGTTTTCACATGGTATTATTACCCAGGATAAATGTAAACACTATATACAAAAAGACGGCATTTTACATGTCCTGATTCACAGAGGAAATGGTGGAAGTATAGTTTCACTAATAGCTGTAATAAATTACTTATGCTAGCATTTCTTGATCTGCATGAAAAATCAGAAAATGGGTGGGTGGACCTCTGACAGTGAGGTTTGGGTTTCTAATGAAGCACAATACTGTAATATTATTGGTGATACAGGTAGATGCTGTCAAGTGTGTCACATCAGTGCAATACAGATCCGACATCCACCCCCTCACTTCCACCATGCCTAGCGCAGTTCTTCTGTGCCTGCCTCACCTGTATATTGAAATCACCTGTTCCTAATTAACGAATTTAAATGCCCTTTTCCTCCCTTTGAGCTGGAGTGTGGTATTGCATGCTTGTTGCTATTGCTCAGCCCTCTCCGCTTTGCTTAACTGCCTGGTCACTGACCTCTCCCTGTTTATTTTTTCTGATTTCTGGGTTTGGTTCAGAATTGTTTTCCCCTGCCTGTTTCCTGATGAGTTCTTGTTTATAAACTTTGACTTTTCTGACTGACTTCCTGATTTTGATGCCCTGTTTTCTGGATATTGACTGCAACAGCAGATTATATAAAGGGGCCTTACTATGCACTTAGTTGGGGAGATGTATACAAACTTTTGATTGAATGTAAATTGGTATTGGCATGCCATGGTATTTTATTATATTTAATGGCTACCAGACATTTAAATTTAAATGCTAAATATACATTGTAACTTGAATATACCTATTTGAATGATGCTTCAATGTTACTTCACTGTCACTATGTATTTCTTTAGTTGGAACAACACTGTTTACTTGTTCTGTTACTGCCTTTTCCTGATGAATTGTGCTATTACTTTGTTTTCAAACAGCTTGACAAATCGTTAACAGACAGCAAATGGTCTGGAGGGGAGATTGTTCACAAATCTTGGCTGTGCTCTTCTTTCAATAAAAAATATTGTTACAATACACTAGTTCTCAAATACTCTGCATACTTCATTTTAATTTAAATAGTTTCAGCAAGCTAATGATAAAACCCAATGGCATGAATCATTAAGTTCAAAGCAATAAAAATTACTTTATTAACATTTAACTTATTCTGTGTGACACATTGTATTCTCCATCTAGGGAATACATATGGTTTTGGGACTGGTCTACTGCTACCACTGCCACAGACAGATTCTTGTTAGCGTAATAACTCAAAATAGTATTTGACAGGATTTTCTTTTTTTCAAACTTAGCAGACGCATTGTCTGTGGCAAGAACTGGGCAAGATTAATTTTTAAGATGGATCGTACCAAAGCTGAAATAGTGCTGCTGCACAGTTTTAGCAAAGAGAAGGGCAGTCTCAGGCAGTTGATTTTGTTAGCACTGTAACTCAAACAGTATTTGATGGATCTTTTTCAAACTTTGCGGGCGTATTTTATGGGTGAACTGCCAATAGTCATACTTTGAGACAAATCAGCCAAAAATTTAAGTGGCGGTTCTTGGTGACTGCAGAAGACACTTAAACTTATGCTGTTCACAATATCATTTCATTTTATTACTGTTTACTCTTTGATCATTGATGGATCCTATTACCACTTCATAAAAACATTATATGGATGTCTGGCATTTGTATGCTTGGTCTTATTACTTTTTCTAGCATTATAATAAATGTTTAAAAAAATGCTTATATAACAACTTTGTTAGTGTAAAGTTTGGGATCTAGTACATTGTACAAATTTTATTTGTGACCCACAAATAAACTGGAGCTTTTGTTTGTAGAGTCAAAAACAATCTGGGTCTCCATAACAGTTGATCTCAGAAGGTCTGATGTCTGTATGACATCACATGAGAGTAAGTTAGTTATACCATTGTTCTGTTATCACACGATAATGTTAATCATAGTACAAATGAAAAAGCAATAAACGGAATATAACTTGACATGTATAAATCACATGAATTTTAAGAAATACAAAGGAAACATAGCTAACCAGCTAATTGGTGGTGTGAAAATTGGCATATAAGTGGAATGGCAGTAAATAAATCGGTATAGTTTTGGAGCTATGCATTTGAGTAAAAGTACATTTCTTGGCTTTCATGTTTGCGGTTGATCCATCCAGTTATTCTTGAAATGGTAGAGATGAGGGGATTGTGGGAAGAGTAGGGATTAAACAAGAGGCAGGGGGTAATGGGGCCATCCATTGTTGTCGTTCTGACAGCATCTTTTCTAGTTATACTTAATTTGCTTTGAATTGTACTTTTGGTAGCTGGGCTTGTTAGGGCTAGTTATATGTTCACAAAAGCAAACACTACAGCACAAATAAGTATGAAAAAGCTACACAATATGTGATTTTTTTGAACATTTGTTTTTTTTCCCCAAAACCCCTTCCTGACCATGCAGAATTCTGTTTAAATTCAGTACCACATTATCACTGTAACAGTAATAATAATAATAATGATTCATCAGATACAGAATTTATCGGATACATAAATTTATGTAGTTTGCATTAATTGTGTAATGGTAATGAACTTTCTGCTCTGAATTAAGATTAAATGATTCATTCAATGGTACTGTCTTTTAGCATATTTATTTTTTTTAACTGGTAGCTAAAAGTGCAAATTACTCTAAGGCACAGAATTCCCATCAATATGATTAAGTCTGTTCAAATGGAAACGTCAGAAGAAAAATGTAGATAATTTATCTGATTTTACATGGTGAATAAATGATGCCATAATAATTTTTCCCTAGAACACTTCATATGAAATTTATATATGTGTATTTTATTTTTTATATATACAATATAAAAGTGTTCAAGAGAGATGGTTTTTGCAAAATATCCCAGTAATTTGGTGGTAAATAGTAGTGCAGGGAAGGTTCCTGAGCAGGTGATGGACAAATGAGGTCCCACAGTCCCACCAAAGGCAGTGGATGGTTCTCTATGAAGCCCTCAGCAACTGTGCAGCACTTGACCCTTGCCTTGTCGCTCCGTTACAGCCGCTCAGGAGATGCTGCAGGACTCGTTGTGCCGTGGCTTGTTTTATCTTCATGACTCTCACACACTAGAAGAGTGAAACCTTCAGGTACTTGCGAAATGTGCATATTGTCGCATGAACTCAGGACATGTCTGTTACCTGAAAATGTTTCTACTCTAGATTTACTGATGTTTATAAATTAAAATTTTATCAGTAACGGTGTAACACAAAATTCACAGTTTACTATATACCTCGGTTTTGGGTTCTTGGTTTAGTGCAATTTTGATAAAGCAGAGAGAACAGGATTTGTTTTGAGATCTGTTTGTAAAATTGCAAACAAATTGGAACAGTTTTAAACTAAAAGTGAATGCCTGTCTTGACATGTCTAAATAGCAAAATCTTGGAATTGCTTATTTGCACATTGTAAAAATAAATAGCCTATATACAATAAACAGATACAATATATACAATAATCAAAAATTGAACATCGACCAAAATCCCTTGTTCTGTACTATGAAATATTTTCTTGTATTTTAGGCCATAAACTTGCGTATAATCGCAATTTCATTTTTTTCCTGGTCGGAAACTCCTGGGGGAACACAGAATGGGCATGCTAATATAGGTGTATCTGCCCTGCTCCTGTCATACCCATACTTCGATGATGTCATCACACATGAGTTAGTTTGTTTGATGTGTTTTCCAGCAACATGCAAATTTGGTATATTGGGGATAATCCGATGGTCTTGGGTTTATCAACCACCAACTTTCCAGTGGTGGTTTTATTTATTGGAAAACCAAACCTAAGCCACTGATTATGACTGACTGACTAACCAACATTACTTATAACCAACTCGCAGCCACAATTAGCACAAAGGTTTCTGTGTTGAACATCTTAAGAATTAAGGCTCTGCCCATAATAATAAATGTATTAATTTAATTCATTGTGTGTACTGGGCCAATAATGATATACTAAATGGCACACAAGGGATATGTGTGCTGTTACAGCCCTTTTTTATTAATATTTCCAATACTGACTAGGTTAAACATTCTTTAAGGACACATTTGGCTTCTTTATACATGATCACCATCATCCTGTCCTGGAAAGATGGTGTGGAATATATACATTAGATGCAAGTGTAAAATTCAGGGTTACAGTGGCTGGTTTTTAACAGTCTCCAGCTGTCAGGTGCTAAGGCTTGGTTGGCATGGTGTTTAGTGACCCCCACCCCTGGTCCCTCTAGGTCCCCCATGAAATACTTAAAACACATTATATATTTCATTACAAACACTGGAAACTTTCATTTTATGGATTTATGTATTTTTCATTTCTTTTAACCACCAAACGAGAGTTTGGGTATTATAGAGATTTAAGAAATGCTTTTACTTTATGAAACATTGGATCTAACTCTCTTAAATAATTCTCCCACTAGACACACTGTTAATTACCTTGTTGGTTTACATGAATGTAAAAATGGATTATTGAGAAGTAATAAATTTGCCATTCCTTTCCTCATTTGGATTTTGTGCATGTACTGTGACATATAGCAGTGGCTTTGAACTAATACTTTTGACAGTTTCTTTAAACATTATAATGAATTTAATTCTTTACAAAATTTTGTTTTTTTTACCCATTACTGTTGTCTCTTCAGCCATCCATGATTTAACATGGAAAGTCAGCTTTTCTCTTTTTTCTTTTTTTGAATGGACAGAACATTGTCTTTCCATTTACAGCTTAGAAATTGTGTGTTTTAATGACCTAGGAGATACAATTATCCCCTTGCGCATGGTATCTCACTAGGACATTTTCTAATGTAACGGATTAACTTGCAGCAATGAGATCAATGTGGTTAACAGAGTTTTACTGCACCCAATAGCAAACAATCATAAGTTAGAATGTTCAGCGCTCTGTGCTTGGCTTCTTTATGCATTAGATATTTTTATGGCAGTAAATAAAATAAGTCTCAAAGTAGTTTTTTTTTTTTTTTAGTTAATTCAGATGCCCGCTTTCATAGAGTAGCTGCACAGCTTGTGTTTGACAGGTAATTAGCTAATTTGGAAAACCAAAGGGATTTAATTGGTGCTCCTAATAACTTAGCTGGGAAACAGCAGCTAATGCTAAGTTCCCTGATCATAACGTTATACAACCTTTTTATGAAAAATATTAAGCAAGTATTAATGTAGACAATGCTTGATTAAGTATTGATTACAAAATCAGTCTCACGTATGCATTTTCAGGAGCTCCCAATCAGACATTTAATGACTTGGAGCCAGCAGATTTCTTGTCCAGTTCTAATTTTCTGTATTTTAATCAAATCTGGGTAATAAAATGTTGAACTTTTTAAATGTATTATCTACATCATCCCACTACTAAACAGATTAGCTGCTCTAGCACGACACAGTAATATCTCCCGAAAAATGACATACGTTGTCAGTGGACAATAGTCATGCTTAGCGTGATCCCAGTGCATGACAGTGCAAATAAGCCATCTAAGATGATTGATGGGCTTTCTCTAAGACAACCTTCTTGAGTCACTCATCCATTACAAGATTGACGGGTACCTGTCAAGGGAACATTCCAATCCAAGGACCTTTTTAAGTCAGCCATTATTGATACTTAACTTTTAGTCAAGGATTTCATACTGAAGCCAGTATTGCAGTACAGAAATCAGACAAGATTTTAATCTTTCCAAAATGCTATGTGGGGGCTCACCAGTCTATTTATTTCAAAGCAACACAACTGCATCTGATTTTATAATTAGAGATACATTTGTTTGCTCTACCAATTACCTGGGTTCTTTTGTGTACATATTCACATAAAAATGGGGAATAAAATCCTATATAATAAACATTTAGCACAGGAGTTTGCAGTCTGTTTCATAAACAGGCAGGCGTGTTTAGCTTAAATTTTTTTTTTTTTTTTGCAGCTTCCTTTGTTTAACCAGGAGGTTATCATGAATTGGAAAATCTAATTTTTCAATTGTCCATATAGGTTAGGAAGTTGCATGGGATTACATAGCATACTATTAGCCTGGTGTTATCACATATTGCATAAACTTATTGAAAACATAAAAAAAAAAAAAAAAACTTGTCATATTAAATGCTGTTTCTGGGCAGCACATGACCTCATGCTAAATGAATTTGGCAAACGCTTTTACACTTCTTCCAGGATAAGAGAACATAACTGAAATAACTTTTGAAAAGGACGTGAAGGCTGGAGACGGGCCAGCCATGGTGCGCACAGCCAGTCTGTGAGGCGCGACCGAGGCGACGCGCCAGATTGGGGTGTCTGCACGCCACGTCTGATCAAACTGGAAAAGTGAGATGGAATGATGGGGGCAAAAGGCAGCAATAAAGTAACAAATCCAGAAATATCTTTCTGGGGGGTCTATTGGGTGCATTTAATGCAGTGGTATTTAAGTATTTATGGTGATTTTAAGCTAAATCTATATGTGTGCTTGGTCAAATACTCATCCATCTGTCCATCCATCCTCCAACTACCTGATATGGATAGGGTCACGGGTTCCTCTCACTTATTCCAGGTAATGCAGGGCGCAAGGTTGGGTTACATCTTGAAAGGGATACCAAGTCAAGTTGCCATGGTTACTGTAGATGCATTTCAATATAAATATTTACTGGCAGCCCCTGAATCATTGCTGTTATGTCTGTAAATGTGATGATGGTAGTGTATGCTTTGTTGACTGTGGGGTTTATAAGGTATCTAAAGAATGCAGAGCACTTCTGAAGGCTTTATCACCTTATTTTTTGTTTAAAGTACTCTGCATTAATCAGGTTAAACACCCCATTATAGGTAATAGGTCAAATTCACTTCTCTTTAGAGAAACAAGTATATGTGTTACAATATAATTTTAAATAAATCTTAAATATCAATTAATTTTAAATTAAGCATCTGGATGCTAATAAAATCTAATTTCCAAGTTATTTCCAAGTTATTTTTGGCTGAGAATGGATATTGATATTTCAATTAAAAATTAAAAAAATAATTTAAATGTTTATTTTTAATGAACTTAAAATAATTCACAATTCTGTGAACTTATATTTGTAATTTTGTTTCATTATTTTTACAGCTGTCTAACTGTACTTTACTGTGAATGAACACTTTACCTGTAAACCACCAGTGAACCAATATCAAATGAGCCACTACCAAACTTCCATCAGCTTATATATTTTAGGACACTAAAATGTTGTTAGTGTTTTTATAATGTATAAAGCACAGATTACAGCTCTGCCACAGTGCATCGGCTGTTTGACAAGGTGTTTGTAATCACATTTATTAGTTACAGTAAACTTGTTCCATCTAAATTATAGATTTGCAGTTGTATAAAAATATCAACTTTCTGCTGAGACGTTTTTCATGTTTCTTATTCCTCTATTTTTTTTATTGATTAATTGCGAAGTCACAAACTTCAAAGAGTTTATTTCATTCTCGTGCCGTCTTGACTTTAAAAAGCACACATTGATCCCAATGGATGTGAATGGTTTGCAGTGTCTTCATTGAACATTTTGATAAGGTCATGCCTTAGAATCGGTCCTGCTAAAGGTGCACTGGATGTTTAGCTGCATGTTTCTGCTCCTTTTTTATATGTCCATCATTGATTCCAAACCAGAAAGGTTGCTATAAACTCACAGTCCAGTGCAAAAAGCAGACTCTTAAGTCCCTAGTTTTCTACTTTCTCAGGTCTTTTGAAAATCCATCCTTGTTCTCAAGCTTGCATTCAGTTTGACAGATGAGGCAGAAGTAATGTAGATGAAAGACGAATGTTGGAACAATTCATACTTGGTGACGGGTCCTATTCAGTGCACTACATATTTAAGGATAAAACATGGTTGGTAATATGGTAACTGTGTTCAGCATGTGGATTTATTAATATATTCAGGTAAACTTAAATATTGTCTTTTGCTGCACTTTTAATTTACTGAGGCCAATCTATAGAAAATACATAGGCCTCTGAGAATCTTTGTTGTGGAGAACACAAGCAGAATAACGAAATCTCTGCAGGGAACAGAGAATGGCAGTATGAGGCTCTGCTGCAAGATCCTTTAAAAACCCCAGCCACTGTCTGTATGTTCAATCCTTATCAAATGCACAACCTTTTCAGATTTAACAGCTCTAAAAAGCCTGGTGTACAATATGACAACCAATGGAAAACACTGGCTAAAGCAAAGGAGAAAAGAACTGCTATAAACTTAAGGAATTTCAATTGTAGCATTGTTTTTAACTCAATTTTCCATTTTGATTCTTAATAAAACTGTGAATTATAGGCAGTCCTTGCAGATCCCAGTCATAAATTTAAATTAACTGCTCTTTGGAATGTGCAGTCATGCTTATTTTTTCCTGCAATATGAAACAAGTAAATATTAGTAACACAAATTTAAAAGAAATACATTTTATTTTAGATGATGTTCCCCATCCATTTTCTTGCTCTTATTATATGTTATGGAAATGCTACTTTGAAGTTGTATACATTTCTTCAAATTCCTATGGTATCCTGACTGCATGTCTCTGTGCATCGAGAGGAAACCCAAAGGACAGAGGAAAATCTCATTGTGGCCCAGGGTGGGATCTGAACCCCTGACCCTAATTACTGGGCCACTATGTTATACGGTTGGCACGTAACTAATTTGCGATTTAAAACGTTGTAAAACTGGCTGAACTACATACCGCTCTTTGCAAACCTAATAAATTTGTAGAGAATCCAGTATATAGCAAAAACATATATACATGTATGTGTGTATATATGTATTCAGTATATAGAAAGCAAATCGCAAAAATTAATTTTATATATATATATATATATATATATATATATAAAAAATAAAATATTCATTTTTGGAATTTGCTTTCTATTTACTGAATTCTCTACAACTTTATTAGGTTCACCTGCCTGGTAACATTAACAGCTCGCACCTCCAAACGGACAATCTTTTAACTGTGTGTGAAGCCAAATGAGTCGAGGGGTTTACTTCCTGTGCATTAGAAGCTGCGGCACATGTGATCCAAGTGATTTTAATGTTTTGTGCCAGATATGGTGATTCCAGCCCCTCAGCCATCCTCCTGAGCTTTTCACACACTACACTGTCTAGAGTTTACAGAGAGTGCTGCAATGAACAAAAAAAACCTGTGGCCAAAAACACTTGGTTGATGAAAGCGGTCAGCGGAGAATGGCTGGACTTGTTAAAGCTAATCGGAAAGCTTGAAAGTGTAAAGATAACAGCTTCGTAAACAGTGGTGTACAGAAAAGTACTTTTGAATGGTCAGCTTGTCCACTTTTGAAGTGATTCTTGAGGCAACGGTTGGTCCAACCAGGTATTATATCAAACTACAAATAACATGGCCAGTGAGTGAAAATGCATTATACACATGTGTTCCACATAGAGGTATGACGGTACACAAAATTCATGGTTCAGTGCAAACCTCGTTTTTGTATTTACATTTCAGAGCAAATTGGATACAGCAGGGAAAGCTGAATTTTGTTTTTACATTTTTTATTATTAAGCTGCAAGCACGATTAGAAACTATTGTAAATTAAACAAAAGGTAATGTGTCTGTTGATGTAACACAACCAACAATACACTTATTTGCACATCGTAATGGTAAATGTGCAAAATAAACAAATAAAAATAATAGGACTGCATCATAACAATCATGAATAAATCCTGTTCTGTACTATCGGATATGGTCATTTATCTGTAGCGAGAAATATCCCTGTAGTCTTAGTTATTTTTTTTAGACTTGGCTGAATTTCCTGAAAAATGTTCTGTAAATGGCGCATCGAAGTTTGGTATAACAACCAATGGACAGTCTTTTTCTATCTGACTACTGTCACCAGTGTTGTTGTAAATAACTGGTAAACCAAAATGTATCCTGACTTCTGACCAGCGGTGGAGATTTCAGGTCCAGTGAGTACAAATCCAAATTAAGATTTTGTTTAAACCAACCAGTTCAGTATAAGGAGTCACAGTCTTGGTACTCAACTGGTTGGTTGAAACAAAATCTAGGTCTGGATTTGGACTCTCTGGACCTGAACTATTCACCTCTGCTCATGATATTACCATGTTGAACATTTTCTTGTGAACTTAGCTTCTGTCTGTCAAGAAATGTGTTAATTTGCTTCCCCACCTGAAAATGATCTGGCTGAACGCTACATAAGGAAACTCTAGTTCCAAACTATTAACCGTAGAAGAGAACACTGAGTACCTCAAGTTTCTCCTTAACAGGTGTTTAAAAATCATATAAGACAGAATATATACCCAAACAAAAAATGATTTATTTTAATTTGGTCAGTTTTGCTGGAAATGTATGCAAGACATTTGGGAGTTTTGTGAAAGACGTGCCATTTCAACAAAGATGAGGAAAAAACAGGAAAAGTGTTATTTTCTGTAAAACATAGTTATTGTCTATAGATAGTAATGTTGTGATGACAATGACACGCTTGCCATGGCTGCAAACATTTGGACAGTTTTAGGTAAGCAAATATTTGGCTCTGCCGCAGCCGCTCGTCTTTAATTTATGTTGGAGCTGTTGAAATTTTATTATTCGTAAAAGCAGGAAGGTTTCTTTGCCTTCCTTTGATGCTCGTAATCATACCATCCCAGTCAAGGCGTCATTCCATTTTCAAAGCAATTTTCCCCCCCCCCATCCTATAATTAGGCCTTCTTTGTAAGCTCACGCAGAAAATAAATTCCTCATTTGTTTCTGGGAGGGATGGTTACAAGATTATGTGATCTGCTCCCCCCCCCCCTTTAAATAAATAAATAAATAAAATAAATACAAAAAAAATGCTATGAGCCCTTAATTCCTGCCAGTCGAAGCATCGAAGCATCAGCCTTATCTGAACTGATATGAAACCTCTGTGGGGGTGTGCCTTTCCATTTGAGAACAGGAAGGGGAGCACAATTGGGCCCTCCCTCCGGCCTTGCCCCCTTGCCCCCGGCCCCCTGCCAGCCTAGTCGTTGGCGGCTCAGTGGGCTGCCCAGTCACCTCACAGCTGAAGGGTTAAAGGTCCCAAAATGACTCCCTGCTCTGACGGGGGGCAGTTTGCATGTGGCACCTGAGCTTGTACACATTTCTTCTGGGCTTTTCTTGTTGCAGAGCTACACTTTAACACAGTTTTTTTTGCCACTAAATTGCCAGTAATGTCACCCCTTTTGCAATTTTTGTGCTCTGTGTGCCCAGTCTGAGGCAGTCCTCCAGGATGCAACACGCCTCAAATTACTTTGACCTTCACTGGGTAAGTAGTTATTAAAAATGGATATGTGGAATTATTAAGTGGCATGACTTCAGCAGCATAATAAAAATGGCCATCCAAAGACGAGACTTACCAGGTGCTACCTGAAACCCTACCTTAAGCTCCATAATTAAATAAGCCCTGAGCTAGTAATGTTCTGCATTACCCAAGGTCTATGCTTTTGGTTGTCCTGTGATTACTAATTGGCTAACCGTTTTGTGTCGAACAACGATGCTATCATCACCTCATTCTGAAGTGAAGTTATACTTGATGAACTGTCAAACCATTACAGAGAAGTCGTACGTGAGTGGTTGTGCACCTTATGATTACCCCCTGGGTTTTGAAAGAAAACATGAAATTGTGATCATTAAGAGAACCAAATAAAGTCTCTGTAGTTAATCTAAACCATCTTTCTTGCTTTGATCTTTCACTTCTATTCGTAATACTTCTTTCATTGTTCTATCCCTTTTTGTTTTAATTGCAAATGCTGCATATGCACATGCAAGTGCATAACGAAAACATTTTTATCAAGGTAATTTTATGGATGAAATGCTAAATGTCAGCTGTGGATGTTTGAAAACGTCCATAGAATCGGTTTTGACATAGGAGTCAGTTTTTGTTTTTTTTGCCTGTTGGGTGGGGATTGATGAACAATTCAGTTCATTTATATGAGCTTTGCTACAGGACAAGTTCAGTAAGTGGAAAATGATTTTTTTTGTTTTTTAGTGACTTTTTAAGTGTTTAAGCACTATACTGTGATCAAACTCCTGTCTTTACTGCTGAACCACACTTTGATACACATGTACAAGTTTTCTTAATGTTATGGCATGTTATACCACTCTGGAAAAAATACCATATACCAAATACCATAGGAAAAATTTCAGTTTCACTCATTTCTCAGGTATGTTTTTTATCACAAACTACAGCCTGGCTCCCTGCTTCTCATGAATGAAGGGCTCCTTTCTTGCTTTATGGTACTTCACTCCTGCTTCTAGGAGCTTGATATGAACTGTCCTAGCACTTCACACCTGCCCTTAATGTTTCCCATTCCTTCTGAAGGTCACTTGATGTATGTTCCAGTTCATGAAAAATTCACTAATAAGTTGACGGTCATCTCTGGCATTAGAAAGTGCTTCTATCCTGCCTGGTTTTTGCTAATGTCTCCTGCTTCACCTTATTCTTCTGTACTGCTGCTGTATAAACTTTGAGCCCGGAAGCAGCCTACCTTGCCGTGTAGCCTTCTGCCAGCAGAACCAGGCCTAAAACAGGATTTTAAAATGAATTTTCTTTAAAATAGAGCGGTCTCTTAATTTTTTTCCCGATCTGTACTGTATATATTTCTACCAAGAAACACATTATGCCTTTAACTGTTTTGACTTTATTAATGCCTAAAAGACCCTGGTCTGATTTTTGCGCGGTAAGGATGCCCTGTTTCACCATTTTAACCTTCCTTAGTAATGCCTCTGCACTTCTCCTTGGAGATATGGGAAAGACGCATGCATTTAAACAACCCTCATCACTGAGCAAGGATGTCCCCAATAATCTTGCTCTCTATATTTCCCAACATTATACTCAACCAGCTATGAATGAGTATTAAAGAATAAGGACTGAATTTATAACTGGAGCAACATGTCTGATGTTAAGAATAAATTGAATGATACTCACTCCAGTATGTCTCAATGACTATTACATTAAAGGCATTTTGACTTCTCTCCTCAATATAAATCTCTTAAAACTTCTATATTTTCATTATTGCATGACAGTGTTTAAAGCTAACATTGTTTAATGTTTAAGTATACTTCTGTTTTTTAGTTGCGTATTTATCACTAAATGTATAATTTCATAGAGCGTGTCAGATTAAAATAAATCAGGGGTTTACAGTGAATTGTTTCCAAAAATACACTGATATAGAATATATTTCATTGAAATGGGTAATGTACATTAACAGAATTATCAAATAAGGCATGAATTACAATGAATGAAAGCCTGCATTACGTGTTGTGTTGAATGAGATGAAAATATAATTACTTATTCTGCGGCAAATGTGGCCATACGTATGTACCAAAACAGAGAGTCTGATTGGCAAATATCTCTGTTAATATTAAAACACAATCAAGCAGTTGATACTGTAAACTTCACTTGGTAAACTGGTTTATGAACACGATTCATAAAAACAGAGGCGCATTACATTTTAAATATACAGTTTCCATTGCCCTTCACTAGGGATATGAAACGTGTACATCTTAGAAATATGTGACCTTTCACAACTTGCATTGAAAATTAAAAGGATAATAATGTGGAATACTTTGGTGTGTTTATCTATGAGAATGCAGTCCTGTGTCCTTGATGCCTGATTTTCTGCTTGGTATGTCTGTATGGTTTTTGATAATGTAGGGATACATTATACTGACCGTGCTGAATTGCGTTAAAGATCTTTTACTTTAGAATGAGCTTTATACCTCAAGTGTTTTTCTTTGTTGATTTTATATTTCTGAGGCACATTGTGCAATCAAAACAGCTGCAACTGAAAATTAGCTGCTTCAGAATTATCATTAAAGTAGGAATTTGATAGCTACAATACCGATTGTACATGCTGTACAATTCTAAGAGCTCTGCAGCATATGCAGTACAGTGGTTGGCTAAGACTTGATAACAGTTCAGAAGAAATACTGTGAATATTTCATACACCTGCAAATGAAGAAAATGTCTGATCGAGATTAATATAAATCCTGGAATTATACAATTTTGAATACAAAAAATCTGTCTCGGAAAATTTAAGAGAAAATCTAATATTAACGGAGTTCGGTAATTTTTAAGTCAGGTTCTTTGACTTGCATTTCAAGAGTTGATCACACTTTGGAGTGTTTTTTCCTTAAAGGTTAACAGACTTATTTGATTTGTAAGTAGCTTATTTAGAGCGATGAAGAATGAAGGAAGTTCGTAATCATGGTAATGAACATGAACGAGAAATTTATACTAGTTTTTGTACCGTTTTGCTTTTTTCCTCTTTTTTTTAATGTTGACTTCTTACCAGATTTGCAGTCAGCTATGCATATCGTTTTTTTATCGTAGTCCTATTGTTGTATTAACACTTTCAAAGAAATCTCCTTCCATGTGCTATAACAAAATGATCCACAACACTTGTCAACGCATCCTGATCATGTTCACATTTCTTATCCTGTATATTGTGCCATGAAGCTGATGCTACAGTGGTTTGTAGTGAATGAAACATCCCCTCTGTTCAGCAGTGAAATCGAGGTGCTGGGCAGAGCCAAAGACTAATGGCTGACCATAGGGCTTCTGCGAAGCAAAGAGGAGGCATCTGAGAATTAGACTTGCTGACAGCTTTTATGTAATTTAATCTTGCCATCTGGAGGAAAATAAACATTTTTTTTATTGTGTGAATGAACAGAAAGTGCTTATTGGCACATTTGGAGAATGAATTTTTTTCTCTTTGTTTGAATAAAGAGGTAGACTCTGCTCTTTTAGATATGAAGTGATTATTTACTGAAGTACTCTGGCTGTATTTGCTTATAGCCTCTGTTTTTGCCTCCACATCTCAGTCTTCCAGCTAGCTTGCAGTGTTTTATGTCTCTTAATTTCCGGAATCCTCACCTTTTGTGGAAGCTAGTTTATCTTCCTCATATAATTGACTTGGTATGGGTCAATGATATTTTGTCCCCTCCTAAGAAATGGAGGAAGGTATTAGAATATTTTGAACACTCAATAAACTAGGACTTATTGAGAGAACTGGGTAGCACGCACAATTCTGTTTGAGTTATATGTGTAATAAATGCAATCATTTTCAAGGCATGTAAAGAATTTCAAAGAGCTTCAGTCAGACTAGACAGAGTGGCTAAGTAACCAGTTTATTACAAATATTTGTTTGTGGCTATATGCTATGAGCACAGTTTATGTTGATGTTGGGCTTATTAAGACGACATATACTGTCGTACCCTGCATCATCTTGCGCGCAGAATCCCTGTCTGATTTTTCTCAGAATCCCTTATCAAAAACACAGCAGGCATCTTGCTACATGCTGTTGAAGATCCCTCTATATTTAGGAATCCATCATGGTAACACAGTCCTTGCGAGGCTAAATCACTGAGATATTACCCCCAGCCGTCTGACATTTCTGTGTTTTCAAGGTATTTTATGCATGCACCAGGTGAATGTACTTGTAGTTGTAACTTGTCACACCTGTGAAGTACTGTCTGTGACTGAAACTTGCTGTGCATGATTCCAAAGCTCTGCATGAAGCATGGAATATCTCATGATCTGTCAGAGATGTGTTGACAATGGTGTTCTGCTCCCCCAGGGTCAGCGAAGCATTCTTTCATGTTTGTCTCTCTTGTCATAAATGTTCTCTTGCCCAGCTGGTGGCAGCCAGTAATGTCTGGCAAGGACGAAGTCGTTACCCTCCATATTTGCCTCCTTTGGCCCAGCTCGGGCTGAAGAGCTCGGCAGTCTCTGGGTATTCACCCTCGGTCCTGCTCACTTTCTTAGCGTGTGACACAGAGGGATACAAGCCGGCAGGGACTGTGCTCTCAGATCAGCCCCGTTCTCCCTCTTCTATCTACTGTAAGTTTCATTGTCCTGGACGTCGGTTCTGCTTGAAACCCAATTCCTTCTTCCCTCGTCGGCTCTTTCAGCTCTCCCTCTGGGGTGTCTCTTTTGTCCCGTCTCGACAACAGTTCCGAAGGTGCTCCCCCTTTGTCCATTTCTCACCAGGGTACGGTGAGCTTTCTTACGAGACGTCCCGCTGCACTGACGCCATTGGCTACGGCGATCAGTTTGCTGCTAGAAACGTTCTTGGACAGCACATCCAAAAGTAAATAAATAAAAGTTTTTTAAAAATGAGCTTTGCGGCATAAGAGTTTATAGAGCTTGAATTTTAGTACATCATAGCAAGAACCGAATGGCGTGCTCACACTGCTACTGTCCACCGCAGTTGCCAGTTTGGAGTTGAACCATGCTTAGAAAATAGTGAGGCGGTTTTACGACGTTAATAATCTCCGAAAAAAAGCTGTCTTTGCTACATTATATTTCAAAATATGACTTTTAAAAGTCAGACATTCAATTTATGCTACTTACTGCTGGTTATTTCTTTTTTCCTCCCCCTTTTTCTACAATGAAACATTTGATGTAGGTCATAGGCTGTTTTTGTACCTCCCTAGAGTTTTTGGTTTACGTCTATAAGTTCTCCTTGGCTATAAAGAATGGCTTTTTTGCCCTGGTATGCCGCAGTATTTGTTTTCAGACATGATTGAGTAAATGTTTGAAAGTTAACGCATATTTTTGAAACTAAACCTGCGGACCGCGAACGACTTTACGGGGACTGCTTAAACGCAAGGTTCTCGCAGTCTGCACCTAGAGTAAAAAAAGACATAGGAATGTGATGATTTTCTTTCACCTGAAACGGAAATCTAATTTCTGCTGGGATGTGTATATATTTTTTCTTTCCATAGAAACCGCCTTCCTCATGTGTTTAGGTGAGATTTCCATCACTCTCTGATCTGACAGATTTGTTGGAAATGGTCCCACTAACGGCCTTTGCCCAAGAGGGGGAAAACAAAGGTTTTATCTTTCAGCATTGAGCAAGCGAGCAGACGCATGAGTAAGAGGCTTGTTAAGTAGTTTGCTGTTTGGGGTTTGAGTACGTGTTGATGTCTTGTCTTGTGCTTGTGTAATGTCAAGTTATATTCAGAGGAGGGTGTTTAGCATTCATAGCGTCAACCTCAGTGGATAACCTGAGATATTATGAAACAGGGTTTATTGTCGAGGCTGGTTTTTGCAATTTTGGCCCTGACTGTCTCAGCAGCAGATTGCAGGAAGTAAGACAGGTATGAGTATGAAATCGTCCTATAAATGCATCTCTGAATGTGATCTAAACCAAAATTAGTAGCCGGTTTTGTTCCTGCCTGGCTTCTGAGGACACATTTCATGGTAGGCGCCTGTTCTAAGCCTGCTTTAGTTTTCCGAGTCCTGTTCGGCCCCCCACTCGCATATTCCCCTGGCAGTCCCTACAAAGCCAGGTGTCTGTAATTGTCTGCAAAGCTCCCTCTCTCTTCCTTCTAACAAGCTCCCCAGGCTGGGGGTCAGCTTTCCTGTAGCACTGCCCATTGCCATAATGCCATTTCATTACACCTCAGCTGGAGGGGAGCTGTGATTTGTAGTGAACCATGCTTCTGCGAAAACATTTTAATGGATGGTGTCACCGGTTTTATTTTTTTATTTAACATTTAAGTGTCTGTGGTTTTTTCCCTACTGATATGAGTGGGCAGCGGTAATGCATATAGAAATTATTAAAATTCCCTGCGTGTAAAACAAGATCAGCACCATGAATTTAACCTTAACTGCTTGGTGTATTCAGCAGTTATTTGCTGCTGTTATGATTGGACCGGGAATGTGTAGTCAGGCTAATTAGTGTCTGTTCTGCCTGTAGAGTGTGATTGTTATAATGGTGTGCATGTCTGAAACCTGCAATGGACTGGCATGATGTCCAGGTTGGACTCCAGCCTGGCTCTAGGCCCTCGTGTGTCCTGGTTAAATGGTTGGGAAATAGATGGATGGATTACTTTAATATTGGTTTTCCCAAAGCTGACTATGGAAAAGATAAGCAGATGGATAACTGGGATGAGGCCATTCCGGAAGGCAATCAATTCCAGTGTGAATCAGGAAGTGGAACTGGGATTGGGAAAAACTATGGGGAATAGAATTGGAATTGAATTTGATTTTTAGGGAGATTTAAATTCCAACTCCAGTTCCATTACCTGATTTGGATTAGAATTGACGAATGCATTCCGGAATGGCCCCAACCCTAATGGATAATACTTTTTATTGTGCTGTGCTTTATGTTCGTACAGGGCTTTTAAGATCGAAGCTACTTCTATTGAGAATGAAATC
Source organism: Brevimyrus niger (assembly GCA_015164015.2). Lineage (NCBI taxonomy): Eukaryota > Metazoa > Chordata > Actinopteri > Osteoglossiformes > Mormyridae > Brevimyrus > Brevimyrus niger. Next base: position 13,382,774 of record JAABNY020000015.1, read on the forward strand.
AGAATATACTGCCGAAGTCCACATGCTGAATAATAAAATATCAGTGTTATTAGTTTTTGTATTTTTGTGCTAATGTCTAATCATTAAATAACATTTCAGAAACATATTTCCTAAGATGCTGATGCTTACGTTATCAGATTTGTTCTGAAAGTGTCTACTGTTACTAAATCCTCAGTTACAGGTAAGGGAAATCAAGGTAGGAAAACATCTTCCTTTCAAGTAATTTCCCTGGACGATACAAAGTCTGTGAACCTCACTTTTTTTTTTTTTTTTAATACACCCTGCACACTTATTGATTCTTTTGCAGGAAAGTTTTATTTGGTGCATCGCAAAGTTCAGCGTTTAGAGCTACCAGGTTAGTGCGTTTGATCGAGGGCAAATCGCAGCATCTTGACACAGTCACTCAGCGGTCTCTCCCAGTGGTTGGCTATAATCTGGGCCCCGCTCGCCCTTCCAGCTGCCGGAACAGGTGTGAGCTGCTGACGAATTTACCGCAGATTGTTCCAAATTGCGCTTTTCCGCAGATTGACGAAAGTCAAAGTCAGGTGTGGGGGCAGCGATTTATAGGCACGATGAGTGATGGGCACGTGAAATAGCCGGAGGTAAATATAACGCGAATCAAATGCTGCTGTTACTGCTTTGGAGTAGCTATTGTATTAGCTCTGTGGATGATGGCTTTGTGCTTAAAAAATTGTATCATTTAGCATGGCTAAAAAGATCAGATTGATGTGTGTCAATGTTAATAATGCCATATATTAATTGTTGTTTTTATTGCTGGTGGTGATTTTAATAGTTACAGACTTTCTGTTTGCATGAAGTGTGTGAGATGTTCCTTGTTATTTTCATTATATGTAACTGACTGTATGGAGGGGCAATATTCTTACAATAAGAAGCATTTTATTGCCGTTTTACGCAAAAAACAAAACTGCAGAGCAGCTATCCCTTTAGATACAACCAAGAACAAACATTCATTAGTTTACATCATGACAATGGAATGTACTACGTATAAATATTACCAAATCAAAAGTTAGCATTTATTGGGATGTGGTAGGTGGATGTGACTATTTTATGGGGATGAGTCTCATTCGGTTTTAGGAACGCCAGGCCTGAGAATCAAGAATGAGCGCGATCAGCATTTACACTAGTTACTGGATTCTACCTTGGCTGGATATTCTCAGTGGGCTGTCCAATGAGGCAGTGACTGGCCCATTACCACCTGCTGATCCGCTGACTGAATACATGTCCAAAAGGAATGTTGACATTCTAACTGCATGTTTTCATTGCCCGGTTTTGAAAGACTAAACAACCGATCCGGAGTACAAGATGTACATGGAACCTTTAATGGCAACATGGTGACAAATCTTGCCCATGTTACCAGGCAGCAAAACTGATGTCATAATTACTGGCACTCCTCTGTATCACTTTCACTTCAAGATACATTATTGTTTGAGTGTTTTGTGAAACAACGTCGAGGTTCTTTTTCAGATTTTTAATCGCACTTGAATAACAGACATCTGCACCTATTTCACATTGAATAAAAAAGGGGAAAACACTTTTTTTTTATTATTATTTTTATTTTACACTATTCAAAAATATTCATAGACCAGAATATTTTACACGTAGCCTGCATTACTTTTTTTTCTGGCATCTGTAACATTTCAGGCATTGATTAACCCTGTGTTCATATGCCAAAGATGAGAGAATTCTATGGCTCAGAATAAAAGTTTTATCCCCTTTTTTCCCAGGGGTTGACCATTCTGGTCCTTAACCTGGGCTATCAAAGTCACAAATGAAACACTGGGGGGTCTTCCATGAAACACAATATTCCAGCTAGCTGGATTAACTTGCACTTGGAGCCATGATGGTCCAATAAGAGAGTAGGTGAAGAGCATTTCTATTGGACTTTTTGACTTCCAGGTTAACTTAACCCAGCTACTGAAATCCTGCCTCGTGGAACACCACCCCGCTAGTGTAATTTAATATCCAGATAAAGCAATCGTACAATGTTAACTGCATTAACGTGTGTGAAAGGCATCTTTAAGAAGCACTTCTATAGACTTGTAATGGCTCGTGCCACCCCTCCCCACCCACTGATTTCTGGATGTCGCCCTGTTTTATTAAAGACGGGGAAATCCACCCTGCTTCCAAAATTAAAATGTAAGCCACAATATATTACGTTCATGTTGAGCATCTGTCAGATGATTTAATGTGGTTTCCAGTCATCAGAACTTAAACTTTCTAGATCCTAAAAGAAAAATACACCCATCTCCAGAAAAAAATGTGTAAGTTAATGCTTCCTTTATTGTCTCTGTGGTTGCTGGGGCAGATAATTATTTCTTGAGTCATTCAGCGAATTGTCCGCAATCAGAGCCTTTGTTAAACTATAAATGTGCAATTCAAAGAGTTTAAATTAAAAGTACTGTGCTGTTGAAAGACTAATTTGTGAATAACTTTCTCTTAGTGCTCTTGATGATGTGTAGTTGATTGTCTGTGTCCCAGATAAACGTAACAATGCCACAAGAAAAATAGAGGTCATCTTTTCAATCAGAATGCTCAAGCTAAGGGTAATGACTGGGGCTTGCTGAGGACCAGCTACGCTTTGTAGGAGCCTCTTTTTTTTACAAGTGACTGCAGAGATTTAGACAAAGGAGGAAGTGATTTAAAATGTGCTGGATTCATGGTGCGCACTCAATAGAAATACCCCATGCAAATTGTACTTTGGGCGAGGTAGATGTTAGAAAATCAGGCGGGCGCCATGTTAAACCTCAAAGGTAGTATGAACTTTGGACAATCTGAGCCTCGCGTGGAGGCCAGGGGTGCAGACCCCGTGTGTGTGAAATTCCGGGGGGGGCTTAGAGGACTCTACTTTCCAAGTATCAAATACACGTTTACATCAATTAGGAACGTCCATAAAATTTTATTGTGGGGGGCCTAATAATGTTGTGAATTGCTGTGGTGTAAAATAGTTTGCGCTTGAAAGTCTTGTGATTAATATAGATTTCTTAGTCATCCACTTGTTAGTAACATTATTTACAACTGTATAAGAGAGAGTGTTTTTAATTAGGCAGTAATGAAAGGTGTGGAAAAGTACACAATAACAGTACCAATTGAAAATGAAATTGAACATTTTTAGTTGAACAAAAGGGAAAAAAATGTTGCTTTTGAATTCTCTAAATTTTGTATTATTTTGGAAGATTATGTTTAATTGCGGTTTAACACATGAACGAGTGACTGCCTTTTTTGCCTCTTGCAGATATTGTGATCAGTTGTTTAGATGTTCTACATTTACTTGCAACTTAATGTTTCATTGACAGGGTAATGTCTTTTGGATGAAGTAGTTTTTATAACCCTGTCCACTGTCCTTCCGAACATGGATTTAGTGTCTACGGTGAATACTGTTTTTTTTTTTTTATGTAGAAACTTGTCAAACATGACTTGTGGTGCAGCATTATTACTGTCTATTTTTTTCAGAAATGCTGATAAGATGCTAACCTGTATTTCAATATTGCAGAAGTTGACATGAGGAACATGGTAAATGAGAAGATTTCTTGACACAGATGACAGGCTTCATTTCTTTTACACCAGTGTTTCCCAATCCGGTCCTCGGGGACCCACAGCTGGTCCACATTTTGCTCCCTACCATGGACTGTCTGTGGGTCTCCGAGGACCATATTGGGGAAAAAAGTGTCTGTATATTATTATAAAAACTCATTTTAATGTGTGTTCACCTGTACAATAAAGTCTCTGCATGCCAGGTATCGTATAATCCTTAAATTATAATTTAGTAATGCATTCATTATAATGTGCAGTATTTTTATATTTATTTTTTGAAAAAAAAAATCATCCAAGCATATTAAGCATTTCCTACTTGTATGTTCTGTGTGCCCATCCTTTATGCGAAGCTGACACAGCAAAGTCATCTTAGGAATAATTTTAAAAACGTGACTTTGGGCTTTCGCTAGCTTCTGTGGGGTCACTGTCTGGGCTCAGGTACTTCAGTGCATTCTCATCCCTTTACATTCTTCCTGACTTAGAATTATTCTCAGTCTCGTTCCAAACTAGCAGTAATAAACATTTGCCAAGCGCTCCCTTAAAATTTGCTGGGTGAATACTCTGGAAGCTTATCTTGACAGAATCAAGGCACTCTGTCACCATAGTCTGACAATAGCAGATTTCCTTGACAGGAGCTGTGCATGACTTGTTCAGTTGATCCTAATCTGGCTTAAAAATAAGGCCACGATGCTTTTATATACAGCTTCTCAGACATGGGGCAACTTCAGTTAGTCTGACTTGCTTTTGTTGGTGTGTCTTCAGTGAGCACCAGATATTTAAAGTAAATTAGAATTCTGTGATGTTTATGTGAAGGTATTTTAGCTCAGTGGGTAACACCGTTACCTCTAACCTCCAGGGTTTGTGGTTTGAACCCCCATCCTCCTCCTTGTGTGTGGAGTTTGCATGTTCCTCCAGAGTTGTGCCAGGGACATCAGGTAGGTGATTTGATGTCTCTATAACAGTGTTTCTGTACCCTGTCTTTGGGGACCCTCAGATGGTCCACATTTTTGCTCCCTCCTGACTCCTAGCCAGACAATCCACAAAAACACGGACTGCCTGCCAGTCCCTGAGGACAAGATTAGGAAACGCTGCTGTAAAATACCGATATTGTGAGAGTGGGTAACCTGTGAGAGACTGGCGACCCATTCAGGGTGTTTCCCTGGCTTGTGCCCTGTGCCCCGGCCCCTCCCCACCCGTCCATGACCCTGTGCTGACAAGAGGTTGGAAATGGGATGAATGTACTTTAGTTAACAAAGACGCTTATGATCCTTGACTAGGGACTGCGTTGTCATTTCCATGTGTTATTTAATTTTGCATTTTTGTGTAGCGGAACTAGCAGAATCATCCTCCTGGTTGTGTGCATCTCGCAGGTCGTTCTCTGAACTCTGGCAGATGAGTTTGATTCAGACGTTTTGCCGCTTGTTCTCCTTTTTCTGTGATAAAGATTTGGAATGCTTCCAAGTTTCATTTATTCAGGGAGAAAATATCATTAACTTTGGGGGGGGGGGGGGCGGGGTTATACAAGGTGTAATTTTCTATATAGTGTTTCTCAAGTTGAACACTTTTTGGGCCTTAAGTCTCTTATAATTGCATGGGAATTAACCATAAATGTGATTAATTATATAGATAGACAAATTGTAAAGGCTGGGATTTTCGAGGGTTGTATTTTCGAGCAGTACATAAGAAGGTGAGGATGCTGTGCTTGGCACTTCTGGATTTTAGGTGTTAATGGTAGAGTTTTGAGCATAAAGTCCTTTATTTCAGCACACAGGTGCTAAGTATCGGCGGAACTGTGAAAACCACATCTCAGGGGTCAAGCCTTGCATCCTCAAAATTTACATCTCTCATATAATGTCCCAGAGGTGCCGGTCTTCTGAGGAGTCTGGAATCACAGACTTTGGGTTACTAATGTAAAACGTGTCAAGCTGAATGGACTGTTTCTTATACATCAGTGTTGCGATATGGATTAGGTTATGGATAAGCAGGATGGCCGGGCTACCTATGCTTCCGTAGTGATGCTAAAAATATTCTTCTGGCATCTTGGAGGAGGGTTGATCCGTCTGCCAGGAGGTTTCCTGCAACCTCCCAGCTTCGTGTGATTCTGCGATAACAGGTCATACTGCAAATTTAGAGATCCTTTTGTATAAATATGTTACGCTCTACCTGATAGCAAGTATATATTACTATTATTTTAGTATAAAATGGTATATGTCTACGTTTCAGTGAGCAAAACTTGATATTAAGAATTCTGAGCATATTAATGGCTTATCTGTCAAAGATCAAACATGCTTGCTTACCTTATCAGGCCGCCCCTTCCATAAAAGTACAACTTATGCTTTCTCTGTATGCCAGTAATTGAGTTTTAATTATCTAGGTGCTCACTGTAGTAGATAAAAACCTGTGCCTTGTATATCTTCCTCAGCTATGAGTAAGAACTCAATGATAAGCAACTGTTACCTATGGTGGGGAAAACACTTACAGTATCGGTTCAAGCGATATTATGTTTACGCTGGTGAGATCATTTTGGTTGAGGTAAAATGAAGGTGAAAGGCAAGGCGTGTGACTCTCTCGGCTCAGCCGGCCCAGTCACCGCACTACACCTTCGTATGCAATCCAGGGTATGTTTCTCGTTTGAGGAGCCCTACAGCTGGAAAGCTGTGTCAATAAATACTGGGGGTAACTGTGGCTTCCAGGGGTGAAATGGAATGTAACCTTGTGTGACCACCACCCCCCCCCCCTGCCCTTGCCCCTAAGTTCTGTGATAATAAATTGGTCGCCTGCTCTGGTCAGATGTGCCCTGAACACAGCCATCATTGACCGTTGTCTAAACTCCACCAAATGGGAACAATACTTGGTTTTTGTTTCCTGAAAAACATAACAAGGGTTGTATGGTGCTACTGTGTGCTTCAGTCTGGAAAGTCTTTCAAACAAAGTGTCTTTTGTTGTTGCTATTGCTGCTGTCGATTTTGCTGATATAATCTTCTTTTTATATATTTTTAAGTTTTGGCAGAATCAAAGGGCTAGCATGATGGTACATTTCAGGTTCGTGGTGTGCCTTAATTTCTGTGACTTGATTAGCGTTTCGGGTAATTCCAAATTCTCAGTTTAGAACTTTTTGCGAGCATTCTGTGCAGGAAAACTCATAGTACATTTTATACAAATGTTTTCCTATAAAATTTGTCCGATTTCACAAAGAGTGTTGTCGGTAAATTTGGTCCCGCAAATGCAATATGACTTTCCCAACGAGGCACATTAAATGCAGAGGTTATAAAAATAATTAACATGGTTATAGACTGAACAAGTGTTGAAATATCCTGAGGTGTAATTCTTCCTTTGTTTGCTCTTCTCTATATAATTACCTTCAGCCAATCTGCAGCCAAAATGAGTACAAGGTGATGCTGAAGTGTCGAATAACACTGAATTACTTAAAATGAGCTGTTACCCCAATCAGAAAAATAGAATAGCGCTGTATGTGTTCAGATTGCGTGATTTCAGGTTGCAAACAGCATAGCTTCCTGTAACGAAGGCTGACAGCATCTGAAAGATAATAAAGTCCTAGTGGAAAATTGCCAGGCCGTACTTGGGGAATCTTTCATCCTCAGCTTTTCGGAGATTTAACTGACAGCGCAGGGCACAGTCGCTCGACTGTTGTTCCAGTAGTTGCCCGGCTGTGTCCCCCTTTGTTCTAACAGATGCCCTTGTTGGACGCCGATTAGCCAACTCTCACTAGGACGAGATTTTGCCGGTGACGCACAGTTCGTAAACTGCACCGCTGTGGCGTACTTAAATCGTCCAAAGCGGATTTTATTTTTCGCGTCTAGGGTGAAACAATTATTTGCTTTACATTGTGATTGATTCTTCGATTAGAGCTGGAAGAAGAAGAGACAGAGGCTGTGGTGGAAAGGGGGTTTGAATAGCGGAGATGAAGGAAGAATGACTTGGAACTGTTGCTTATGGTGGTGGAGAGTCAGATATTGAAATGGCAACCGCAAGATTACAGTTCACATGAATAGACTTGGCGTTCCACAAGAATACATTTGGACGCCGATAAGGCTACAGCTGGACTTCCACAAGACTACACTTGTACGCCCACAAAAGTACTTTTTTTCCTTGTTAATCTGCTTGACCCTGGAGAGTCGCATGTTAAGCAAAAAAAAGCCAGTGCAGGTGTGCGAGCTGAGGGAGCGAAATCTGATAATTCCGCACATGGCTTCAGCTGCTTTCCCCACAGTATTTTATTTCAAAAGAAGCTTGATAATTAGACAAGATTATATTTAATTCCCTTTGAAACAGATTGTTGCCAATTTGCCTTGATTATGCCTCATTCGTGGTGGGATCTTCTGGACCTTCTCGCAGCACCGAACTGCATTATAATGTAACACAACGTGTAACAAGTGTGATTGCAGCGTAACGTTCAATTACCAGCCGTGCAATCACGGCATACAGCAGGTCGAGGATCGCAGCCTGTGCCGGTATCAACTCCTGAATGACACATGAGTTTCAGCTCAAGATGTTTTTACTTGGCAGATGATTTGATAGCAGAACCAGTTGGCTTTTTATTTTTATTTTTTTCTTTCGGACCACAGGCGCCTGTAGCCGCAAAAAAAAAAAAAAAAACTGGAAACTTTTTTGAAATCATTGCAGCTCTCAGGAAAAACCCACATATCTGAGTGTCAGAATTGACCGCTCTGAAACAAACTCCTTGGAAAGTTGATTTATTTCACTGTGTTTCAATAAATCGTTGAGCTAGTTCTGCTCTTTGTTCTAACCCTGATGGGTCCCATCCAGCTTTCCCCGTCTGTTCTTCATTACTGTGTCTTTATATACAAGCGAGCCTGAAACAGCCTGGGCTGTAAGACCGGCACTCACAAGATCAGTGTGCTGCAGCTCGCCTGTGTTGTTGCAGTTTCAGATTAGTCTGTCATTACTAACCTATGTAAACATCTACACCTGGGAGGGGCAGCTAAGTACAGTATTTACTTGGTGCCACAGTGATTTATTTACTCTGCTAGAGACCAACCGAAAAAAATCTCAAGGGTTTGCTTGGACCAGCCTTGCTTGACAGGATGCAATGGTGACTAGAACCATATCCTAAATAAAAGTAATGATAGATATGTGTAGAAATATGGTTACCAAAAAGTAAAAATAAATAAATAAAAACAAAAAATGTAAATGTGTGTGTATAATATGGCTGTTTCTGGCTACTGCCTAAATTATAGTTACACCTAAATTACTATTCTATAATTTCTGTACAGTCAAAATCTGTGGCGCACACACACACCTCACTTGAATGTAATGGATTTATATATTGCAGTATAGAAATTGTACAATTACAATTGCTGACTTTTGCTGGATTTGTTTTTCATAAAATAAATACTTTGCTTCTTCGGATGTATTCTTACACTGTGTGCTTGATGTA
>JAABNY020000015.1:13391844-13411696 GCA_015164015.2 Brevimyrus niger
AAAATCTGTGGCGCACACACACACCTCACTTGAATGTAATGGATTTATATATTGCAGTATAGAAATTGTACAATTACTTTTGCTGGATTTGTTTTTCATAAAATAAATACTTTGCTTCTTCGGATGTATTCTTACACTGTGTGCTTGATGTATGTTGCCACTTTCTAAAGTAATTGTGGAATTTATGCCACTCGGCACATAACTTTTGAAATTTTTCAAAATGCCAGTTCATCAGGTATACAAGGGGGAATTAGCCATAATGCAGTGCCCTTTCATTTCTGTTGTTTATTAGTTTTGCTTCGTAGCAATTTTGTTTCAGTCCAGTTTATATTGGTAACTTCCCAACATAGTCTCCCAAAAGTTCCGTCTCTCCTATTGGGGGTTATTTACCCAAATGTGACCTTCATTCACGTGTTGAGGAAGCGCGAGCACAGGAACGTTATTCAGACATCTAGGCGAGACGGTGATGTTTTTCTCGTAACTGTTCTAAACTGCCTTTCACTGCACATGTTAGTTTTCCATTTCTGGCATCGTCCAGCCTCCCTGGAGCCGCCTTGGGTGCTTCCAGATGAAAGGTGTGGGTAGCAGAGTACATGACAGGGCAAGAAGCAGCTGCCCCTTATCAGAGTGCCACGCCTGCCTGGATTTTACTCATTCTTTATTTATTCGGTTCAGATGTGTCTTCAAATGACAGTGACTTTTTCAAACTTTAAATGACTTTAGACACTTTTCGATGGGTCTGGATCGAGCTTCCCAATTTTTATTGACAGAAGTCACCGTGTGTAATGTGCTTAATATCATTTAATTTGTTTTGTAAGGATAATGATGTGTAATTACTTTAGATTCGATCACACAATAATAGGGCCATATGTATTTAAATCCAGTTTTTTTCCTTTAGATTTTTTTTATGTATATATATATATAGCTATTAGTAGATGCAGATGATTTCTGTGCCTTTAGAAAGTACTTGTTGACATTTCAGCATATTTTCATATTAATGCTTCCTGCTGTCAGGGGAGAAAAGAGGAAATACACAGGAAACATTGCAGTTCACACCCAATTTACCTTAAATGTGTTATAATCTCTCTCTCTCTCTCTCTCTCTCTAATGGGGCTTATGTAAGACTGCCTAGCTCTGAGTTTTAACACGTGCGCACACACATGAACGTACAAAGATAAGCAGATAGATTGAGGCTGATACTATGAAAGTTAGGAAGAAATGGATACTATCCATCCTTAAATCCAAAGCCAACATTGAATATGAAAGCATTCCTATTAACTTGATTACATTTACCCACTGCAATTAGGATGAAGCCGTTACTAAGAATTTCATATAACACTTGGTTGGGGGGGCGGTTGTCAAGCCCAAAGGGATGAGAGAATGAAAAAGCAGAGACAAGTTCAGTCCTCCTTTTGACTGCAGCGGTAACAAATGAGGAAATAAAGAATGGCTCCATACCTGGGTATGCAAATGAGCCGGCGGCCATTTTTTTTTTCCACTTTGACTCTAACCATCTGTCATAGAGTAGCCTGGCATAGCTTCATGTGGACTGGTACCAGCACCAGGCGTTGGACCTTCCAGGCTGAGTACGTGCCGTTTTCAGAGAAGCTAGAAACACGACCTGTGTGGAGTAAAGTGGAGCCGTATCGTTGGGGCTTTGAGTCTCGCCTGTTAGCAAGCTTAAATGAGTATGCAAGTGCTTTAAATGGGTTGCAGCAAAGAGTTGCATGCACAGCTGTTTTGTTCTATTTATTTATCTATCCCTTTCTTCCAGCAGCATCACTAGCACCCTTTATCCCCCCCCCGCAGTGTGCTTGGTTTCCTCACTGGGAGTGTCACATGCTCAGATGCTCACTTCCTCCCCTGCTGGGCTTGCGATTAGCCACAGGCTGGCTGCTCGCTAACCAGGCCCCGGGAGCTTAGGTACGCCCGGGGACCAACCTCTGCAGCCCAAAGCTTTGCATTCTGTCCTCCCGCGGGCCTCGCGTTAATGCGCTCTTGAAAGCTTCCCCGGGCCGCGCCAAGCGCGCACGATTATACGTATCCAGTCCGGGCCGAACAATACGGCGTTCAAACGGGGCGGCCACCTGCGGGGCGGCCCGACGCAGGGGGACTGGGCGAAGCAGCAGCGTCGAGCGGGTAAAACAATGGCCCTTTTCGTGAGGGCCTTTCAAAGGGACCGTATCAGCCGTCATAGACGGAGCTTCCATTTTGGCGAGGGCTATTGTCTTCCCGCCCAGCACAGCGAGAAATAGGCGGTGGTAGGAGGGGGCTGCGCAGGAGAGACGAAGCTATGCTCAGGAATACTGGCATTTTACGATTCGCCTATATAATCAAAGTGACATCACCCCTTCAGCCCCAAAGCTGGGGCTCCGGCGGGGTACCGAGGTACCGAGGGGTCCGTGATCTGCAAACGCCCCTTTAATGTGGGCAGCTCTCGCCGGGGTCTCTGCTGGGCACCCGGGTCGCCAGGGGGATTCCAGGCTGCACCTGTCTCGAACGCTTGCCGCTTTGTTCCCACAGGGCCTTGGGGTGGTGAGGGAGAAGGGGGAGGGAACCGGCAAGCCCAAAAGGGCAAGAGAACGCTGACGCGTACACAAAGTGTCCCGCGTTATCGAGTGTCTGGGCCAGTATGCACACCCTCATTTTTGGGGATGGAGACGGAGATTTTTTATTTAGTTTAGCTACTAGCAGAAAATGCATCAGATTAGCATCGGAGGAGTTTTATGTTTTTTTAATAAAGACGTTGACCTCTCTTTATTCAAATTGCATATTATCGTGACCTACATTTCCCTCACACTTTGCTGACACCAAGAAAATGGCAAGCCTCCAGCTGAAATTAATTCTTACCATGTCATTCCTTGCTTTTCGTACAGAACAGTAATTCGTACATATTCTTTTTCATGGGACAAGGATCTGATGTGAGGTAAACGTTTGTTCCACTGTATTAGTTTGTCCTTAACGAGACTGAGTGTCTGGAAGAGAGAAGTAAGATTATCTCGGGTTCATGCAGGCAGAAGAATGTTATGAACAATGTGACGCTGAAGATTTGTGATTGTTGTGGCATCAGCTTCTGTCTAGTGAAAACTTTAACATACATGTACAAACGGCTTAATAGCAGGTCTTTGTATCAATGATGGAAAATTGAAAATGGCAGACATATCCTTAAGGAATATGCAGCTGTGGATCATGGATGCCTTAATCCATCCATCCATCCATCCATCCACACTGTTTATTCAGTACAAGGTTGTTTATGGATAACCACATTTTACATGGCTAACGTATTTCAGGCTCACTTGTGACCTGTTCACAAATACTTCTCTGTTTATGTAACATGTGCTGTATTATTATGGTGCAGTTAATCTATGCAAAAGCACACACAACATGGAAGAATTTGCTCCATTTAGCCCTTTCAATGGTTTGGACTATTTTAACCATTAATTTGAAATGGGACAAGTATGATGTATAATGAAAACCATGAAGTCGCTGAAAGGAAGAAGCCGTGCTTCTTGTCTGATTCTCATAAGATTTGCTAAATGCTCTAAATCATCCGGAAACGCATCTCTGTTGCAGACAACAGGCAAGGTGCCGTTCTCAGGTTAATGTTGCCACAAGCTATTTGAATAGCGGTAATGTACTATCTGAGGTTGGGTACTTTGCTTTGTGTGGGAGTGCAAAGTAAACATTAAAATGCAAGGCTGCTTAAGGATCAAACTGCCTGTGTCGTCACGTTCCGTCAAATTTCTGTAATAACAAGGAATCCGGGCTTCACAAAGGAATGTCCCTGATCTCAGCCGCCCTAGTTATTAAAACATCGTTCAGGGGCCGTTCATGTGGAATCAGATTTTAATCACGTTTCCCCACAACAGATAATCTCTCCTGGTGTCAACTGTAGTTCAATTCTTAACCTTTTATTATTACGGCTAATAAGTAGCGAATAACGATGCGAAAATGGAAGCTCAGTCACGTGTAGCTAGCATTACACTGTGGCCTGTTTTTGGTTCAACGGAAACCCACACTGAAAAGAAAATCTTGCAGGTCGAGAACCGCGTGTTTGTGAGTTTCTGGATGAGGGCTGGAGCTGCCCATACCTGTTATCCGTAAATAAATACACTCGGTATTGAATGACAGTAGCTACATCGGTGAAAGACAATTCCAATGACTGACGCTATTATTTTGAAAGAAAGAGAACTCATTTTTCATATTAGCCTCCAATTGAAATGTTTTGCCAAGAGCTACTGGATTGTCACCATTAAGGGGGATGGCATCTCCAGCCCTGGAAAGGAGTATTAATCTAATTCTTGAGTGAAGGTATTTAAGAAATATATATAATATAGTATTTTAACATTATGGGAAATGGTTCTGTGACTGAATATTTTTTCCTGTGAGTTGCATGGTTTTATCTCCTCTGGTGTCTGCTGTATTTTATTTTTTTTTTTAAACCAAAAATTGAAATCTCCTACAGTAGACTACTTGCAATCAGCAACGTCGTTTAAGCTGATTTGATATGTATAGGCTGATGTGTTCTGAAAGGAAAGTACTATCATTTCAGAAATGTAGCACAAAAACAGCAGTTTGTTGACGAGGTGTTAAGAACAAATTTCATGATTGCTTTATTTTGAGGTTGCTTTTCATCACCTGCTTTTGTTTGCCTTTTAGCAGAGAATTGAGGTCCTGCTCTGGCAATCTTGATTTCGCAGAGAAATTGCCAGTGTTGGTTAAACTCGGAAAGTGTTAGGCAGGAGTCAAACGAATTTAATCCTGTGTGTTTTTGCTTGGTTTCTGATAGTCAGTGGCACAGACAGTGGGGACATTCTATCCAGGAACGCTTATGCTGGGCATGTTACAGCAGGAAGAAACCATGCTAGAGAGAAGCTACAGTTTGGCTCTGATTTTTCACTTGTAGCAGGCAGCTGCTTTCTCAGACGTTCCCATGGTGATGCAATTTTGATTTAAAAAAAAAAAAAAAAGAAATCTTTTCAAGGTACTTAATAAAGAGGTTGCTTTTTCATTTCCAGGAAATGTAACACAGACCATTTGTTTTAAGAATTAAAAAGAATAAAACAGTATCTGGAGAATTTGAAATAATACCTTAAAACAGGTGGTTTAACAAATTAATTATGTAGCCATTGCTTTAACGGTTAATTTTCATTGTTATAATAGACAGTATAATTAGCACTGAAACGGCTCACTGCACATTTACCATCACTGCAAGTCTGGAAATATAAAAACACACTCTAATGAGGCGTCTCTGTTGATAATACTGCCGTTAATTGTACAATGTGTGGAAGTCGGGAGAGTATTTCGTGCCTTTTATGTCTTTTATTTTTATGCATTTGTTTTTACTAAACTTCGCACGAACCTCAGTCCATTCGCCCCCTTACAACCTGTTAAAATGTCACACAAACCCCCTCCATTTCCGGCAAGATACTTTTATTGCCGTATCAGTTCCCCAAATTGGCAAGGAAGTATGTCCTGACTGTATCCCTGAACCAAATCCCAGCAAGGATAAATGTCATTTGTTTATCAGTTGCTGTATGAATTTATGCTTGGAGCATTTGGCTTGTACAATACCAATGTGTTATTAACTTTGTTTTCTGACAAAATTTCACCTTCTTGCAAGGCTTCGGTATCTTACAATTTCTTCTTTCTGCACAGGTAAGAGTGCATATTATTGTAAGTAATGCTGAAAATCTAGTCCAGTCTAGTATTTTAATATCTAGTCCTGGACAGGTTTATTTCCTTATGAAAATATCAGCTGAATGATTTTTCCAGTAATTGACTTAGAAAGATAATTGTATCCTTTATGTGGTAGCAATTTCATGTGATTTCCAGCACCATGCAGTCTAATATGATTTTGTATTTTATTGATCCGTTTGTGTATACTTATGTATACACCTTTTTATAGTGCATAAATGCATTTTTGAAATAAAAAATATATTGTCTCCACATATTTTGATGCTTTCAAACATCTACAGTAAAAATTGTTGGGCCACCTGCTGGAAATGCAGTTGATCCTTGAGTTTATAAGACGGCATTTTTCTTTTTAGCAAATGCAGGGAAAAGCATGAACATAGATATATACAAAAATAATAATTCTCAATTCAGATTATAGTTCATATGAGTTGTTTACTTGTTGTCCACAAAGTCTCACACCATCCATAGCCATAAAATTGACTCCAGATTAGAACTGATCAAGAAAGGACCCTTTCACACCTTCAGTTTAGTGTCATGTGACATGTCATTCTTCGTTACATCTCCACATGAAGAATGATGGAAAAGGATTGCTTAGTGCATACTACATACATGCCCAGTACATAGTTTTCTTGAATAATGATCTCAAGCAGAGAGAAGAAAGTAGATTGCATTAATGTTTGGGTTTTGGCTCTTTGCTGTAACATTAATAACAATTCATTTTCAATTGTTCATTTCTATATAGATCCTTTACCAACATGGTTTGCTTAACAATATATCCAATAGTGTAAATGAATAGTTAATAAGAGCCACAAGATTGTTTGTTTGTCTGTCATAATAGAGGAAATAGCGCAAACAAAACAATGCTCCATAGTTTAATAAGAAACTTCAGAAGGTACAAGGTCACCTGACTGCCCAACAGCCCTGGGAATGGTAACAACAAACAGAGCAGAAAGTGGTGTGTGTGTTTGTGTGCTGCTGTCTTCTGTCATGTCTTCTGTGGGTAAAAAGGTGTCTCTAAGGTAGGCTTTTCTCAGTTTGCTGCAGACCTCTTCTGCTCCTTTATTGACCGTTTCTTTAGCATGTAGTCCTGCTTAAATCCGTGGCAGAGAAAGTTGGACATTTGGAAGTTTGGAAAGCTGGACTCTTTGTATTCGCTTATCTCTATAGGTGACTGAAAAATGTGGCTGAAGTTGCCTGTCTGATGGTCCTCATCACCGCACTCTTATAGGACTCTAACTAGTGTTGCTCACTAAAGCAATCCATGACAGAGGTGGAAATTTCAGGTCCAGAAAGTACAAATTCAGACCAACCAGTTGAGTTCTCTGTGAATGTGACTCTATGCTTAACTGGTTGGTTGAAAGAGAACCTTGGTCTGGATTTCTACTTTCTGGACCTGAACTTTCCACCTCTGTAATGGATGACATTTGTGAGTAACTTCCTCAGCACTGCCACTAACTCATGGCACTTGTTGGACAGTCCCTCTGTGAAGAGTATCATTAAACTACTACTTTCATTTGACTAGATATTGATGGTTGATAGAGCAGGTTGGGGTGTGGATCATCAGGGATGTAGATTTTTCTTTTTAAAGTCTATTTTGGGAGTGTTCCTGAGCATATGGTACTTTGACACAAGTCAAAGTTGAGGTCAGATGGAAACCGTGAGTCCTACTGCTGTTTCACTAGGACAATGTGAATTAGATGATTGAGCAGTCAGTGTCGTCTTATGAAGTCTTCATATGTGAGCTGGTGAGCGATCTGTGGAGCCCACCGACCTGTTTTCCATATTAAACGATGTTATGCATCAAAAGTCACAACATGGTCCGCTAATTAAATAGAGCTTGTATGATGGATTGTATTTTGCTTCCCTCAAATGGATGCTGGAGAGTAATAGAAAAATTTTAAATGGAGCAAATTAGCTGCGAGGGCCCTCCATGCCGTCGTGATGTCCGTCTGCCAGTACGGCGTTTGAACAGCGGGGAGTCTTATATTAGCTGATGTGACAGCAGGGCGTGTTTCCCGACTAAGTCTGCAGGAAATTAGCCCAGTGCCGACCGCGACTCTGGTTATGGCCGATAAATTACAGCAGTGTTTCCCAATCCGATCCTTGGGGACTCGGTCGGTCCATGTTTTTAACCCCCTCCCAGCTTCCTGCCAGACAGATCACATTTTTGCTCCCTCCCAGCTCCCGGTAGGACGGAAAACATGGACCGTCTATTGGTCCCCAAGGACCGGATTGGGAAATACTGAATTAGAGGGCCATCGCAATTTATTAGGAGCTGGCTGAATGTGACGAACCGTCTGGGGTTTCGCGTTCCGCATAGCTGGAGGGTGAGAGGGACACTGGGGTGTCACCGATGCCACTGGGGTCTCAGTTGCAGTATAGGAGAGCCCAGGACATTTAATTGCCACGGCAGAGTAGCCTCTAGCTCTCACGTATGTCACATCTTCTGCCCGTTCTGCCAATTAGAGGTTCCTCTCTGCGCACATGGATAATTTGTCGTAGAATGATCTTTGTCGTCTGTTGTTTCGTGCATTTTCCTTCATTTCAAGCAAATGGGGCAAGATGTAAACACCTTATACTGACATATGTAATGTGGGTAGCAATAATCAAGGCAGAGATTGTGGCACTTCGTAAATGCGAGAACAATGAATCTATAGCACAGTTGCTTAGCTGCCGTAGACGACATTACAGCCAAAGTTGGAGAAATGGATGCTGGAAAGAGGCCGGTTGTGCTTCCTGCTCACTGGAGGGATTGTCTTCTTGGTTTTTTTGTGTCTCATGTCTTATTTGATTTCTGGCAGAACTTATTGTTGTGTTTTCTATGAAAAGAATTGCAAGATTATTTTCCGGCTCCAGCTCAATAATACCTGGTATGTCTGAGTGTGTGTGCAAGTTTTCTTGTATATAAGCACAAATTTGCGCGACTTTACCTTTTTATCAAAAATATAAGAAGTATTCATTATTATTCTATATGATTTGCGTTCTTTCCGGTAGAATATAATGCATTCAAGTATCTTTAAAGACTAATCGATGTAATAAATGCCTTTGTAACTTTAAAATCATACATTCACATACAAAAACCTTCCAGAAGCAACTGCACTTGTTAATTGACTGCATTGACATTCATCTGTATCGACATTTGTCAGTTGTTTCAGTCACTACAGTTTCTAAAGAACCATAAACGAATGTACCCTTGCTTGACTGCATCTTTAAGCCCGAATGAAGTTTGACTAACAACAGATCAGCTCAGTCGTCTGATGATCCTCCTTATTTTGACTTTCCCTTAACGAAATTAGAGGCACAATCTCCACAAATGAATTTGAATAAAGAAATTGAAAAGGTCAGATTCCTTCTACCACTGAATGTAGCTGTGCTTTTCACTATGGGATACCGGGGCCCGGTTTGCCATTGGGCCAGGGAAACGTGTACGAGACAATGGGGGCAGCATTCATTTGAGTCTGCAGGCAGGGAGGGAGAGGCATCGGGTAATGAAAAAAAGATACCCTTGCCTCCTTTCTCCCTGCGCCGACAACACAGAATAACAGAGGGGACCGGTGTGGTGAATTATTCAGGGGAGTGAAAGCTTGCTGTTGTTGAAGGTGGAGGTGCCGCCTCGGACATGTTCAGGCTGCGACGCAATTTCACTTCCGCTGATCTCTTCCTCGAGCCGCGAGAGGCCGATTCCCACCACAACTGAGGGGGGCGACGTGCCACACGTCAGCCCTAAAGCCCACTCCTCCTCCTACGGGCTTTTATTTTCGCGCCGCGTGGTCCGATGGCCTTCAAGCTCATATTTAGCACCTATCTTCTGAAATCTAATTACGAAAGGATCGTGGTGCAGAGGATCTGCAGTTTCAGCAGGTAGTTCTCCAGTGGGATGAGCTTCAACAAAATGCACCATTACGTTACATAAAGAATGTGGGTCACTGGAAATGAGCTTGAAAGAGATTTTTTTTTTTCTTCTTCTTTTTGTCTTTGTCTGAATGGTTGGAGTCACCCTGTTGATTTTGGTAATGTGTCTGCCGACAGCAGACGTCGTCCATTTTGATTACAGCTTTTCCTCTCCCTTTTATAGCTATTGATTAATGAGCATTATAAATGAAGACATTTTATTTTGGTGGTACTATAATGAATATGCTCATGAACTATCTGTGGGGGGGGGGGGGTTCCTCTTCTTAAAATGAGTGTCATTGTTTGGGAAGCAAAAAAATGGACTCCATCAAATAAATACAAAGAATAAAGGCAGGTAAAATTGCAGGGTTAAAATTTTTGAAAATTGCAGGCCAAATTATAATTTTCTTTTAAGTTGAACATATAGAGCAAAAAAATTATAAAAGGTAAAAAAACTTGAATGTTTACAGAGGTCATCAAGCGCAAATTATTTTTGAGTATATAAATTTTAAACAATTGTGTTTTAGCTGTAAATGAAGATTAAATGTATTGATAAATGACTATATTTAATAAAAAGGGATTACTTCTGACATGGATGCTTTTGAGTTCCCCTGAGATCTGTCGGCCTGAAAGGGGGAGGGTTGCATGGGTGGGTGTTCTCGGTGACCTACCATTGAGACGGACAGTGGGGGTAATCACCCTGGGTAGCGGCTTGCCACGGCCGTGGATCCCCTGAGCACCCCCCACCAAGTGTAACTCCTCTGTCTCACTTCCTCCGATGGATCCGGACGCACACGGCCTCCGTCGCGTCTGCTCTGCTTGCTTTTAATATGTTTTCCGGGTGACTGGCTCCTGGAGTGGCCAGCACTATTTCAGGACAGGGGGGGGCGGGGGAGGGCAAACTGAGAGCAGCCCTCCGTGCCCAGATTGCATGTTTTAGCTTGGGAGAAACTATATAGGAAATGAACCAGCACATTAGCCATAGCTGCTGTTTGGTGGCTGTCGTGGGCAATGGAGTAGCATGCAAAAAGGGACTATCGCTGTTTCCGCACCTATCAGAAATGTCAGCATTAGTGTCATGGCAACGTCTGATGTATTTTTATTGAATTTTTCATTTCTTGGCAAATAACCATCTGTTTAATCCTACATATCCTCACATAGGCATTGTTGCCATTTAAGAACAGCCAAAGAACAAAACAAGCTTTTTTTTTATGAAAATGATGAAATAGACACAAGCTGAGAAGAGTCATTTATCTGCTTCCATTGACTTATGATATTTGTGTTTGGGATGTTTTGTTCACGCTGAATGCCGGGTATGATGCTTATGAGAAAATCTTAGGAAAACATGAATTAATTAATGGATTATATTGCTTACCATGTGACACTGATCAAACTCGACAGACTGCATTTCTGTCATCTTCCTCAAGATGTCCCTGTAGGTAATGCATGTTAAACAGCCATTTTAACCAGAGGCACATATCTAGTTATTTCAAAAATTATTTCAGTAAGTTATCTGTGCAGCACAACATTTGTTGCTGACCATTGTAAACATTTGCAGTGACGGGCACAAATCAATACATTTTATTGATGCATTTTCCTCGACAATGGAGAATATCCAGTCTAATCCTGATGGATTTGCTGGCTTGTTTGCATGTATTTTGCCTGATTTGTATTTTAATCTT
Source organism: Brevimyrus niger (assembly GCA_015164015.2). Taxonomy (NCBI): domain Eukaryota; kingdom Metazoa; phylum Chordata; class Actinopteri; order Osteoglossiformes; family Mormyridae; genus Brevimyrus; species Brevimyrus niger. The sequence continues at coordinate 13,403,115 of JAABNY020000015.1, forward strand.
AAATGTAATTATATAAAAATATATATTTTTAATACATATTTGGGAATGGCCAGGGACATATGTACATAGTAATTTATAATTGTTATAAATGTTGCACCCAAACAAAATGGTAAAGATTTGGAACCAACATTCTAATTGTCAATCAGTTTTATCTCAACGAAGTAAAAGATACCGTAATCAATAGTGGCAAGTGCAGTAATTGTCTAAGATTTAAAAGTAAGCTTTCAATTGTTAGTCAGTTGATACTGCTGTCAGAATGAAGCACGCTGTTCTTGACAACCTTGTGAAAGTAATAGCAGCATTTATTTACATTTCAATTTATTTACATTGGACATTTGATAAGTTATATAAAGCCTCGATTTCTCTCTCTCTCCATCTTCATGTTATGCAGAAAAAAAGTTCCGTTTTAGCTTCAGTGGACTGTTTTTTCTATTACGTGTAGTAGTGGTGTTCGAAAAACTGAATTACACAAGTAGTTTTTTTTTGTTAATAATAAATAGGTATCGGTCCTTTTTTCTCTATTTACACAGTGCTTAGAGTGTTCTGTAAGTTATCTTTGGGTCCTGTGGTATCGGTAAAGATTTTGTTGAAGGGAATTCTTCAGAAACATAATTCAAAAAAATAAATCGGGGAGCCTTCTGTGAAATGGATGAATGGTCTTTGATTTATACAAGGCAGGTGACAGGTGTAAAAATGTTTCCATTATTGTGGCGATCGAGGAGGTCAAGGTCGCACGTGGAAGAGGATCAGCGGTGAGAAAAAACCAAATACACTCTAAAAATATAATCTCCATGTCGGGTGCCCCCAAAAATGATGTCTCAACAAGTATTTGATGTGAGCTGCATAAATGTCTCGCTCCGGACATAGTTATGGGGCAAATCATTTATAAAGGCACCACTAGAAGAAACGGATGGATTTATCAGGTTGCATCTCGGTGACAAGCGGGACTGTGTCTTGAGGTCAGATGAAAGGAGGATGGGGCTTTACAGGCATGTTCATGAGTATTACGTTTGTCACAGCAAACGCGAGGCACATGCAGAGTAAAGCATCGCGCCCACTGTAAAACCTCAATCCAAATGTTTCTGGTTTGAACTCTGGAAAGCAGCTCACAGAAACAACGAAGAAATCTGGTAGAACTGAAGAAATTCTCCACGGGGCGACGGTCAAAATCCCCTAACGCAACGAGCTGTAACCTAATAAAACACTGCATGAAACGTGTGATGAAAGCGGGAGGTATATGTAGAAGAGACAAAGAGTCTCTCTCTTATCTGACATCAGCCTGGGTAAAACAAACTTTGCTTATCTTTTTGGGGGTGTTTCTCTTGTTTGTGACAAATGTATACATTTCTTATTAGTTATGGTTGTATCATGTTCTTTATATTTAGTGTGTTTTCAGAAAACTGAACATAAAAAATGCAAAGCAATTCCACATCATAGCTATTACCATCATTAGGACATTACATTTGCATAATATAAGCTTTGTTCAGTTTAGTTTCCACACATTATTCAGTTCATGACATAAAAGATGAGTCCGGGATGAAAATGTAGCATAATATCACCCTTGTACTTGGGTAGTATTATGACAGAGGTGTTGTGTTGCTTTGGAAAATGTAATTTATTATTATTATTGTTATTATTATTATTATTATTATTATTATTGTTATTATTATTATTATTGTTATTAGCATTAGCACGTCCCTTATCGGTATCCCTGCTCATTCGCCAGCTCTAGCTAGCACCTGGAAATGTTTAGCAGCAGTAAAAAGCAGACTCGTCTGGTTATTGTTTTTTACATCCCCTCCTTTCTGCAATGTTAGGTGGTCATACAGTGACACAAAGGTGCTGTGCGGAGAGAGGCTCTGAGGTTTTTTATTTTTATTTTTTTTTAAAGGGGGAGAAAAAAAAAATGTGTGGAATTCAAGGGCATGACTGGGGTTTAGGCTGCAAAGTACGTGGATATACCTCTCAAAAGGCCTGAAAGAAACCACCTTTACCTGAATTCCGATTGCAGCACCGCCATCTAAATCTTTTTTTCCCTTGCCTACCATAAAAAAAAATGGTGAGGAGGGATCTGTCTTTTTTCATTTCTGTTAAATATCATAAGTGTCTTGCTAAATCACCCCACTTTTTCCTCCCCGTTAATGGCTTGTGTAATGTCCAAGGAATGTTTGTAATGCACACTGGCTACTCCTTAAAATGAGTAAATGAGTACTACACACTATAACGTTAGTTTTTACTGGATAAACATTTAAAATCAGAAGTACTTTCTGTTGATGTTTTTGTCAAGAAGCTCTTTTTCTGCGAGGATACAAGTAATTAAAAATGATTATGCTCTTATAAGCTGCTTAGTATAATATAATACAAATATCGGGTGCAAGTCAGGTTTGGTTTTGGTTCATTGGATATAGATGCTCGCTCAAGCAAAACAGCAAGAAGTCCAGCTAAAGTCTGGCCCGTGGTCAGAAAGCCAGCCTTCTGGAGCACTCGCACGGACACCTCCGCGGGGATTTGTGAATCCTTGAAGAATGAAGTGTGGCGATTAGTGCTCCGTGACCGACGGCTGCTTTCTCTGTTCGGCCAGGTGCACCCTGAGGCGAGCGCTGGGTGGAGACTCCGGTGAGCCCTGCGGCGACTAACGCGGCATGCCGGCAGCATGGACGTGAAGGAACGCAGGCCCTACTGCTCGCTGACAAAGAGCAGGCGGGACAAAGAGCGCCGCTCCGCAGGCAAGTCCGCCGACTGCGAGGGCGACGAATGCCGGGTACCGACGCAGAAGTCCTACAGCTCTAGCGAGACCCTCAAAGCCTTCGATCATGACTCCTCCCGGCTCCTGTACGGAAACCGAATGAAGGAGATGGTTCACAGAGAGGCCGACGAGTATCCCCGGCAAGGTCAGTGCCCCGACCCCTACTTCATGAGCGTTATTTTACACGTGGGAGTCTTAAGCTCCGTGTTGCTGTTGTGTGTTGGAGTAGACTATTCTGGATTTTTTTTTTTCATATTTGTTTACCAAAACATTTATAAAATGCAAAAAAATATATTAAAAAATTAATGTAAACGCGTCAAAAAACTTCATCTTGAACTAAGCATTATAGATGCAAGAAATGTTCAATACAACAGGTAGACTAACCCAGCTGGTAAACACGTGGAGGGGGGTCGGGGGGGTGGGGACACTTCTGTTCGCTGTGATCTCCTCGTGACAGCAGGCGACGAATTTGCTCCATTTGTGGCACTTTAACATCTCACTTCTTTTATCTCACTTTTTAAAAGTCCTATGAAAAATAAACACTCAAGTCAAGATATAATTAACAGATGTAAATATGTTTTGATGATAATAATAATAATAATATTAATATTAATAATAAAAATAAATAAATAATAATAATAAATTAGTAGTAGTAGTGGCATTATATTATAATATCCCTGCCAATAATTATAATGAAAGGAAGTGATTTTATTCACAAGTATAAGCAGAAAACAATTCAATGTCCGATCAATATTAATTTAATTGATTTCAGTGTAGCCCTGTTATTGCTGCATAAATGTTTTATTGAAATAACATAAATACTTAAGTGTTTAACATGTTTTTCCCCCACTGTGTATTAATTTCCATTTCATTTAATTAAAAAGTTTGAGTGTCACCTGAAGATGGTTGTGGTTAGCTATATATGTTATACATGTTAAGACTCATCCTAGACATATTTGTTTGTTCGTTGTTTTGTTGTTACATTATCAGTCCTTTGTGAGATCTCATCTCAGGAGTTTCTGGGCTTTGTCAGTATATAATTAATCTAATACTTTATAATGATTTTGTTTGTGGACAATAGCAGCAGATGTAAAGATTTGTGCTTTGGGAGTTATTGCCCTAACATCAAATTAATTCTCCCCCCCACCCACCAGCCGAAACACACATCAAGATGCATTGATTTATTTACTGACTCTTTTGAAGTTGATCTTCTTTTCATGGTGAAACATTTTGTTCCAAAGTGAGAACTTTATTTGGATACATCAGCTCTCAGCATACCATACTCTTTGCATTGTGTAATGCTTTGCATTGTGTACCACTCGTGCTTTGTGCTGATTTTATGCCGATTCCCTCATTTCAATGTTAAGTCATAGTTGGATAATTTCATACAATGATTCATTGAAAAACACACCACACAAACAACGTGTCTGCGGTTTCAAAGTTGAATGGACATGTACACAACTGAACATGTCCGAATGGCTGCAAGACAAAACTACAGTCCAGTAATCCACAAAAAATCCTAGAAAATCCTGTTTTCATCCTGAACGTAGTAGAAGCGGTAAGTACTGTAGTTGTCACTTAATAGATTTGTAATGAAAGAGGACAGTACATCTGTGAGTGTGATTTTAATGCATTCCTCATGTAACTCCGTTTTTACTCAGCACTCAGCTAGATCTTGTATCAGATTCCCTCCAGATGTGCCTCTTGGTTGCTAGGTTATAGATCACTGAGGTCTAACTTTCCTAAAGGGCAATGTGCAAGCAGGGAATTTCTTCAAATGTTTTAAATTTATATATGAAGATATTTTAATGCATTTTAAAGAAATACGTTTCGTGCATTTTTAAGGAGTGTATAAACATGCATGGTATTTATATACATTTTTATTTCTAAATGGTGTGACCATTACGTAAGCCAGGTGATCCAGATATATTGGTTAAAATGAAAGCAGGGACATGTGTTTTTAAATATGTTTATCTGATGCACGTAATTATACCAATTAAGTTCATTAAGACGTTTACTTGACTTTAGTTTCCCATGTAGGCCAATGAAAAGGGAATTTACTGTCAGAATTTTGGTAATTTGCAGTACAAACACTTTATTTAATATAAAGAAGTTTGATTCAATGACTAATTAAGTTTATTATTCAATATATGTTTAAATAGACACCATTACCATGCATTGGCAAAGCAGCATGGGAGATGGATGGATGGATGATATTGAGATATCACATTTGCCTTGTCCATCTGTTGATGTAAAACTTTGTCATTTTTACAGTATAACTAAATGTTCTAGAGTCATGATTTAAAAATTACAGATGTTTTATTACTATTTTATTTATTTACTTATAGTAATAGTAGTAGTAGCAATAGTAGTCTTAATTCATTATTTTGTTGCTAATATATCTTGGAAGTAATGTAAACATTTCAAATTATGTTGAACGACAAAGTATAAGTATGTGTTTCTATCTTTAACAATGCAAATAATATTAATGAAATTGAGGAAATCAGTTATTTGTGCCTAATTGAAAATATTTGCTCACAGTTCGCCATACATGTACTGAGCTATGTTTACATTTTTTGCGCAAAATTTTTCTTTTAGGAGTCTGGAATAAGAACATTGGCTTCATTCTGACTGTCAATTACTGTATTATGTTGTGTGAAACGGGTGGTTAATAATTACTAAGATATTGGCATGAATCACTTTTAATTTTTCTGTAAAATGTTACCCTACCTGTGAATTTTTTTTTTTTTTTTGAAAGAAGAAATATTTTATGATGAATACAAAACATTGGGGGGGGGGCAGTTTTTAAAAATTTTTTTTTATAAAACTGTTTTAAAAACTGGGTATAAGCCTAATGCAATGCACGGGCAAAGCATATATGCTTTTTTTATAAGGTGTTTTCATATTGAGCGTACTGCCTAAAGTACGTAACCAAGGTGATGAAAGAATGTGCAGCCTGTTGTTCAGAGCCGAATTGTTTGTTTCAAAAGGGTCTAGAAGTGAAAGCGAATCGGGCTTTGCGTCGCGCATTGTGAGGTGCGCGGGGACAGTAAGGAACAGCCTGCTATTCAATGGTCCCGTCTTCTTTGAAAGGCCCCTTATTCAGCCCGGCCAAGAGTCACCGTACTAGAATGTTGTTTACAGGAGCCTGGCCTCTAGCTTTAAGTTTCCAGATTAGCCGAGATAATCCGGCCCAAAAGTGGCGTCTCCGTGGATTCACAACTTGCTTTAAGTCACGGGTTTCCACGTCGCTCGGGGCCCGAGAAAAGAATCGCGTGACGCCTTGCCATTTACCTGTCGACTTTTATTGTTCTGGTGCTCGAGAGGCCCTTGCAGATCGACAGCTAACAAATCGGCGTGGCTCACCGCGGATAAGTAGCACGCTCTGCCCAAATGGAGACGGGAGATGACATGTGCCATCGTGTCTGTAGGGTATATACCTTATCATATTACAAACGATCACAGACAAAATATGTAGCGTCATACTAAGTTACAATCGGCTCTCTTTTAAATGCATAGCACACTTTGATGGATGGGCCGATACCGTACATCGCACTTTATTCAGCCTTGTTTTTATTTGCATTTCTTGCTTGACTTGTGAGTGCCTTTGTGTTCTGCTGTCTAATTGCGTTGCATGTTGGACTGAATGGTACAAATAAGGTTTCCTATGCACTGATGTAGAAAAGGCAGATAAAGATTGATGAATCTTAAAGTATAGTTTCTGTTTTGCATTCCTGATATCTCACTTTTATGTCTGTTTTTGTCTTTCCACAGGGCAGAACTTCACCCTGCGCCAGCTTGGGATAAGCGGGCCGGCCACTCGGAGGGGCCTGGCTTTCTGTGCGGAAATGGGACTCCCCCACCACGGCTACTCTGTGGGCGGGGTTTGCGAAGCGGACGCCGACGCCGAGGGGGTGATGCCCCAGGAGCGGGCCATGCATCTGTGGGGGAGGGGGGTGAAGTCGGCCCGTAGTTCGTGCCCCTCAAGCCGCTCGAACTCGGCCCTCACCCTGACCGACACGGAGCTGGAAAACAAGTCGGACAGCGAGAGCGGTGAGTCCGCATCTTTTCATCTCTTAATCCCATTCTGTCCTCCTTGGCACGTCACGGGCCGTGCCGGATTGTCACGGAGATTTCCCTACACGCCCAGACACGTAAACTGATAATTGACAGAGATTTAAGAAGCGTCCAAATTAAAGTGCCAGTTTCACCGGCTAGCCGATACTGTTGTTGTGAATATGAAATTGGCAAGTCTTATTAGGGTGTCAGATTGTGGCTTCCAGATTGGTGGAAGGGGTTTTCCAAGCTGTCAGCGGGTGAAAGAACCAAGTGCTAGCAGATGCTTTTAAGGATTATCGTAGGAGCTTTTCTTTTTTTTTATTGCTTTTATACTGATGAGGAGACGTACATTTCGGATTGATATTACTAATTCATATTATTAACCAGCTATTCTGCTTTGAGATACATGAGAACTTCAAGTGTGACGGGGGTTGGGATCAAAAGTTTTGCAAGGCAGATTCATCCAAAAAAAAACAAAAAGCAGGATCTTGAGGTGTGCGAGGGTGGGGGCTGGTCAGGGGGGTGCAGGGGTTGGAAGGACAGATAGCACCAGGTCTGAACCTTAGATGGTTGATCTGGGCACAATATTGCAGAAGCTTTGAGCAGCAAAGGGGTTGTACACTGGAAAGAGATACTCCATATGTAGAGGGTCTTCAAAGGAAGTGTTACTCATTTTGAATTTTTTTCTTTATGAAATCATGTTTTTTTTATGTTAAATGGATAGATGGATGGATATTTTGAGATGGATAGGTAGAGATGGGTGGGTAGGTGGATGGATGGATAAATATCCTTGCTTTTGTTTAATTTGACTGATTTTTATTGATGGTGCTTTCTATAATTCTATAATTTTTTATGCTCTATGTCTTGGATCTTTGTTAAACATGCAAAGCCCTTAAGGGATTAAAATGATGAATGCCTTGGTTTTAATTTTTGTTTTTAATTTTGTTGTGACTTTTCTATGTTGAAGTTTAACTCTTAAGGGTTTCTATGCATGTTTTTTATTTCAGAGAGGTGTCTGTGATTAAATGAAGCTGCATGCAATTATATTTTGAAGTACATTTCTTAGTATTTATTGTCAAAGATAGTATGGCAGTACATTTTTATGGCTGGTAGTTTCTGCACTGAATAGTTGCTGGTTAGCAGTTGGACAGCGTGCTTCTCTTTGGATTTTTATTTCTGTGAGCTTCTATTAGCAAAGGAATTAAGATTTAATTAGTTTGCGCAGGGCTGCAGCAGTCACATGGCCGTGTTTACCGTATATATCAAAGTAGGGAAATCTCATTGTAACGCTAAAAACTAAAGCACAGTTCACAGGAGCTTCTGGTAAGAACCGAACACTATATCACCCTCCAGTGCATCCAGTGCAGCCATTGTGAGCATTTCTGTTAGCTGTCACTATTTTATTTATTAGCCCCATTCCTGTTTTTAAGGTTTGCTAGGAAACACACGGAAAACGGTAATGTAAATTACATGTTAAGTGTTGCGGCAATTGCGTCTAGGTTTTGAATTTCAGTAATGGAGGCAAACTGAGGTCTTGCATGTCTAGTGTGACTTATCTGCGGTGGGAGAATTCGGAAGGGCAGCTGCCACAAAGTGTGTGTGTGTGTGTGTGGGGTGGGGGGGGACTATTACAACAGACATCTGAGACACGGAAGCGCAGAGCTGCAGCAATGTGGTCCGCGGCCTGACGCCGCCCCCCCCCCCCCCCCCCCCCCCCCCCCTCCCTCGCCCCGCCACTCCACCTCGACCCCCACCCGCGGGCGTCCGGGCCGTCCAC
>JAABNY020000015.1:13411706-13437837 GCA_015164015.2 Brevimyrus niger
TGGGCACCTCCCACAGGTGTGGTGGGGTGTGGTGGGGGGGGGGGGAAGACGTTAAAAAAGACATCCGGGACACGGAGGCGCAAGTCGCCTGCATGTTTGTACTCTGCCTGATGCCCCCCCCCCCCCCCCTTCTAACACTGTCACTGAAACCGCTGCCTCCAGTCCGCGGAGACTCGTGGAGAAGGTCTTCGGCCGGCCCCTCTGGCTTTCATATCGGCTTGCTCGGGACGCCGGGGGACCAAACGAGTGACTGGCTGACTTCGATCTCCGCGGAGAGCCGACTCGGTGCCAAGTGTCCTTTAAAAAAGAGAACCGTTTCAAAGCGGACAGTTTTTTTTTCTTCGGGCACATGCTTGATGCTTTCAGCTGCTTGGCGTGCAATCTGAACCGTGGACGGGAGAGTCTGTGTCACTTCGGGGCCGTACGTGTGATGCGTGCCGGCAGTGTCGCCTGTGATGCCTCCGAAACCCCCCCTTTCAAAGGTGCGAAGCTGTGCGCTGACCTGCTTAAACCCCCCCGCCATCCCGCCCCTCGCCGTCTAATTCCTTTGGAGTCGCTCCTCGGTGCGTCGGGAGAACAGCTTTCTGCTCGGGGATCTTGTTAGTGGGCTTCCCTACTGCGGCTCTTTTATCGCAGCCTGTTTTTATTCTTGTTATTTTAATTATTGAATAAATAATGCAGGAAGAAGCCGGAGCCTGCTGATATCCATATTTGTCGCGGATGCCCACCATAAATCCCACCTCCTTATTTCTGCCGCACTTTAAGAGATCCTCCTCTGAGGATGACACAGGTATCACCCCCACCCCCCACACCACACACACACGCACGCACACACTCCCCTAACTTTTCCTGCTTGCGCTGAGCAGCGGGTGCTGGGAAGTTCTCGACTGGCCCGCTCATTCAGGACCCAGCCGCCATGCCGGGCACATGCAGGAACCTTATTACAGCTCCACTTTGATCGTCCCGTCATCATTAATCTTTTCGGTTTAAAGTTCATCTCGCGGCTTGCTTACTTCACATGTAACCAGTAATTCCATACTTTAGATGCTACTCCAACCAATATGTCCACCATTATGGATGTCTTTGGTTCATTCGAGGATTTTATTGCCATTCATAACCTTACGTTCTCTTTTTTTCCTAACCATGAAAAATGGTCACCTTTATGACTTTTTTCCCCTTCATTTCCAGCCAGCACCGCGAAGCGTTCAGCTCTGCTTCCTGTTAAATGATCTCGGTGTTTTATTCTGTAGTGAGCCGTTTTGAATTAGTCAGACACTCCTGAGGTGTCAGGACGCTCGCGCGCATGGGACGCACTCATGTGGCCAATGAGAGATTTGAGCATTGCGATCGGTACGGTATTTTGTATTAGCTGACCAGACAGTCGTCGGGTTTTTGCATTAACTGGCTTGATAATGAATAATGCAAAGAAAAAATAATGACACAGGCAAACCCATTCTCCATAAGAGTCATCCTGTGTGCACCACACATTACATCCAAGCCCAGCTGGAGAGATCTAGTTGGCTGTATCTTTACAAAATTTATGTCCTTTGCATTCATGCTGGGTGTTCAGTCAGGAATTAGCACTAGAGTTTTGTGCAGTACAAAAAAGGGAGATGTAGGTTTGAACTGAGGGGCTAGTTTCCAATTAGATTCATAGCAATACATTTACAGTCATGTGATTTTTCTAAATGCAATATAAATATTTAACAAATTTCATTTACTCCTAGATTCATGACTATGAGAAAAATAAGTCCTGGAAGGTCAGCCAATGACTATAGGGGACTTTGTCATAATATGAATCATTTTAAAGTAATTTCAGAATAGAATGCACAAGAACTTCCTCATACAGTAAAAATTCCTGTACATACCTGTTTTTTAAACCTCTGCATTGAACAGTTATGTAAGTTCAAACTACTTTATTCAACTTTATTATTGAGTTAAAGTGTAAGTTGGCAAGTAGTTAAGTATTTTTCATTGAATTGGACATTAGGTAGTTATCCAGCCTTCATATCCCTCAACGATGGTGAGGATTGCTTTGGGCTTTAGGACACGAAAGAAGTGAAATTACCAAAAGATTATTACAGCATGACATTAAACGGTATTGTAGTTTATTACAAACATATCCTCACCTATTTGATAGTACTTTATACAGATCTGCAGTGTAAAAAAAATAAAAATGTTCTAAAATATAGCAAATTTTTCATCAATGTGTATTTGAGCCCAGTAGTAAAATCATTAACCTCATAAAATCATAACAATGGTGTAACTGACGATTGTGTCTTAAAAACAATATTAAGATACCTATACTTTGAACTGTTAATTAGTTCTTAGCAAAAATATTATAAATACACCAAATCAAAATGTATTTATATGGTATCGGGCTGCACGCTAACTATTTAAGCTATTTAAGATTGTATTGATTGGCCTCCCATCAAGAGTCCCCCCCTCGCCTCAGTGTTCTGCTTTCTGGGGTTGGCTCTAGGCTGAGTAGTCAGATTAGATTAGCAGTTGACAGTTTTAATTTGGCTTTAATTTGGTTTCCACGGGCCATTCGTGATACGCAGCCTTTCTACCAGTGGCGACTTGATCCGTACGCGGATGCTACCCAGTTGTCGTCTAGCGAGCTTCTCCTCATCTCCCCGACGCCGCGCGTGTCATCGCTCACTCGGACACGCCGCCACGGGATGCCCGCTGACCCGTGTCGAGTACAGGTACCTGTAGGGAATGTTGGTATGTGCATTTCAGTGACATATTTCTTCATGCTGCACTGACCCCAACACGGCGGGGAATGGGGTCATAAAGAAGAACAAAGCCATTAAAATATCACTTTAAGACCCAATGACCAGTGAAAATACTCAGTGTCCTCAGCATGCCAACTGCGCTCGTGTCTCCTGCTCGAAATGTCATAGCCCATGAATTATGTAAACATTTAAGAAATCTTCTGCATATTATTTTTTTTTTTTTGTCCACAGTCTGAAGCATGCTGGACAGATTTGCTTTTAGCCTTCGATGATCGGGCGCCAATATGGAGGACGGCTGTGTGGCGGCCCTGAGTTTGGGCCTGTTGAACCTCAGAGGCTTTTTCCCGTCCATGTGTCCGAGGCTTAGGTTTCTCGTTTCATTGTGTGGCGATATTATTCACGCGTTAAAACTGAATAGCACCCGCGAGGTGGACGGACGGACGGACGGACGGACGCGCGGAGGGATCGTTAGGAATATCTCTGGGGTATTTCGGCTTTCGTCTAAAAACGGTTGGCAGCCTGAGAGTGCTTTTGAACATTAACGCTCGGGAAGTGCCGTATTTCCTGAAAGATGGTGCTGTCTCACCTTAGCACGCGGTCATTAGGAGTGGCGGTCAGTTAAACTCGTTGTTCGGTGTTGCTGAAACTGAGGAAGGGTGATGAAACTGTAAGACATACGGTGGGGTAGTGCCGCGTCTGGAATTTGATTTCTGATTAGTGTTCAAACCTCAGAAGGCCTAATAGAAGGCCTCTGAGATGAATGATTTCAATTCACAGTCCATTTCTTTAATGTGTGCACTAAAACAGGCCAGTGCTACTCCAGATATCTTAATGGAAACAACACAAAAATATTTGTAATAATAACACCTTATTTCCTAAATTCTGCTCCAAAGTCAGGGGCCTCTGCACAGGAGAGAGGACTGGCTGTCTGGGAAATGGCTAATAATTTGGATCCCAGATTTCCTTTTTGTTTCCGTTTTTTCTTTCTTTCCTTCTTTTTTAACCTCTCAAGGCACAGACTGGCCAACATGGTATGTAAGGGTCCCTGCACAGTGGAGCTCCGAACCAGTGATGGGAACAATAAATAAATAGATAGATAGGTAGATAAATAAATAAGGGTACACACAAATACGCATGAGTGAATGGCAGCCGTACAGCACTTCATGTCGACCTTGTTTTAGTCTCATGAAAACAGAGAATGCTGTTCATTCCTTAACCATGGGGATGGCATGATGATTTTGCTGCCGTTTTGATGGATGGATGGATGGATGGATGTCAGTTTCTGTGGGAACTTTTAGCCACACTTTCTAAACATTTAAACACTATTTGTTAGGAACAATCTTTATGAATTTTACTTCACTAATCAGCAATGCACAGTACATATAAACATTCGTATTAAATATTTTTACCTCGGGCTTCAGCGTGAACAGTAAGCCCTTTGTGGTGAGTGTCAAAATCGTAATGGCCGTGGTGCAATTGAACAGATCTTTCTGAAAATTTCTGGGTATGTTTGTTTTTGTTCTCTGCTATTTTTACCTCCAGCTGTAAAGTCAGTCAGAGAGCTGAATAGAGAGATGCATTAAATGCAAGACATTTTGTGTTATCTTTCTCTCTTCATGTTTAAGGCCCAGGTTGTAATTCTGTAGGAAGCTGTGTCTTCGAAGCTGCGGGGGATGGTACAGCCACCGTCTATAAATATTAATGTTTGCGAGTATTGCATTTCTGTACACTGTAGAAAAGCAGGAGAGTTGAATTTAGAGAGACTTCTGACAGCTCAAATTGATTTTGCATGTTGGATGTTTGATGTTCCATGGTTTGTTTCTTGGGTGATGGTGCAGGACACGGGAAACCGGGCAGTGCAGATTAAGGGTGTGATGGTCTGTTAAAAGGCTTTTATTTAAATTAAAATTAAATGCTGTTTGGTTCAACAGACTGTTTAATTTCTTAATGATATTAATTAGAAGCCAGTCAAACATGATAATAAGGATGGCTTTAAGGGTGTTGTTTACATTTAAGAAAGGGATGCTGCATGTTTTTCTGAAAAAATGAACACGGCATGCATTCTTTTGTCTGCTTAAACGTGCAGAGATCTCGCTGCTCTGTTTCTCCAGTTAATATTTTATTATAAAAGCTATTTTTATGTCTCTTCACATTCAGCCAGAAAAAGCACATTTTGGGCGCCGTCTCTCTGTGTTGCGTGATGTCACTGAGTAACGGCATGTCTGCATTTAAATGAGGGAAACTGCGACATTTTCAAAGTGAACGTGTGCGGTTCTAACTTCAACATGTCCCCTATGACCAGCCCGATTTAGTCATCCCTAAACTACGTCTCGAGTTCGACTGCCGTTGACGCCGCGGCTGTCCCTATCCACTGGCGAAAGGAAACGTGTGTGTGTGTGTGCGTGCCCGCCCGCACGCGCGCTCGTTTCCCTCTCCACTATACTCTCCTATTTGTTCCGCTGCATGCTATCTTGCGCCGTGCTGGAGGATGGGGCCCACCTGGAGCAGCCGGGCATGGAGCAGCCGCCACATACGCTTCCCCTTCTCTGCCGCTTGTTCCGCTGGCGGTAACTTGGCCGACTTGAGCTCTCACATCTCCCCCCCCATCAAACACTGCCAATTACATTCCGCCTCTACACATCTGTCCGCCATGATTGGCTGATGAGACAGGGGACGGGATTATTCAGCCAGCTCTTTGGATGGCATCGTCACTGGTGAATTCCTCCCCTTGCCCTCTACACACACACACACACACACACACACACATATATATACCCTTCCTTGCCACAAAGACCCTGCTTTTTCTTTCTTGTTCACGTAGTTTGGAACATTCTGGCACAGGCTAGGGAGTGGGGGGGGATCTGAGGTTTACCACTTAACGCACTGGCCTGAAAGCACTTTCCTCTCCCTGTGTACTGGCACTCTTAAATGCTCCCCCAAGGATTGCACACCTTCCGACATACAGATAGGGACCTGACAGTGATGCCTGTGTGGGTGATATTTGCCATAAAAATAGACTTTGAGACTTTAAAATCTCAGGCATGCAGCCTGGCAGGGTACTGAGTCTCATCAGGTGATGCACTTTGTTAATTAGACAGTACCTCTCATACACACACACACAAACAAATATACCATGTGAGTGGCACGGTGTTACCTGACATCCAGGGTTGGTGGTTTGAATCCTGCCTCAGCTCCGTGTGGGTTTAATTTGCATTTGCATATTGTCCCCCTGTTGCGCAGGCTTCCTCGTGCAGTCCAAAGACATGCAGGCAGGCTAATTAGCAGCTCTAAATTACTCATAATGTATGGTTTACTGTGTGTGTGCGCACGCATGGCTGCGCCCTGCGATGGACCGGCATATATATATGTGTACAAAAGATATAATTCACATATAGCAACATTAAAATGACCCCTACCGTAACTAATAATATGCTGAGTTTTAAACCTTCATTTAAAATGTATGAACTTGTTTGCTATATTAACGATTAACAATCACATCCAAGGCCTAATTAGATGCAATACAGTTTTTTCGCAAAAAAGGAATGAAAACTCTTGTATGCTGCTCAGATATAGAATACATTTTTTATTGGGAAAGTTTGTGACTATTTAATTAACTTTGCACTTTAATCTGCCTTGAAATTGAATTAACTTAAAAAAACAACAAGGACTGCAATAACAAGTGAAGAGCGATAAATATTTTAAGTGCTCTGTTATGAGGTTCATGTGTAACTCGCATTTTCCTTGAGATTTGCAATTGACAGGATGTGAACGTCTATTAGTGTCTTTGTTCATCCTCCATCCATCGATTTGTAAATTGAAACATCTGTTTGTTTTTCTATTACATGTTCCTCTAGAAGTTTCTCTTCTTTGAGCTCTAAATTTCTCTGTATAAGGAAATAAACATGGGAGCTGCAAGGACGGCCGCCAGTCGTATGTATGTGCGGGGCGCCGGTGGAGCCATGACCAGGGCAGGGCGACAGGCGGCAGGTCGCCGGGTCTCGTCACCCCAGCCATCACACGTCTCACCTGGCCTTTGCTGACCCCCACCTCGGCGATGCAGTGATGTGCAATGGGGGGGGGCGGCCGGCTTTCATAGCGCCTGCTGTTGACGCGTTGAAAAAGGCCGCTTTAATGATTACTCTGCCGCGGCATCTCCCGCAGTGCTGCCGTTTCCTGTCGCCCGTCGGTACACGTTACATAACCGTGTGACATTGCGATGTGTCAAATGAAAGTTGAACCTCAAGGTCCGTTAACAACCCACGATGTGTCTTTTTTTACATGGCCATTAAAATGATCGATTTCCCATCGATTGCGGTCAAATCTGGATCACTAAGTTATATTGTGATTTTCTGTTCTATTGATCATGCACTGACAGGTAATTTTTAACAAATATTTTGGTGTAAAGCTTGCAGCGTGCATGTTTCTGATTGGGAATATCAATACTGGTTTGTCTAAAACAGGGGTGGCCGATCTTACCTGCAAAGGGCTGGTGTGTATGCAGGTGTTTGGGATAAGCTGTAGGTCAGCTGTCTAAACCCAGGTGTGAGGGTAACTCCAGTCACTCCTCCAAATAGTAATCTAATTAGGGAGTTGCAGCAAAATATGCATCCACAATGACCTTTTCTGGACAAAATTGCCCACCCCTGATCTAAAATGTAAAAATTAATAATGATGTAAATCAGAAGGGGGCCGTGGGTGAACAGGGATTGAAACCCTTGGATTCCTTAGTGATTTAACAATAATATGTTGGAATGTCCTTGTGAAAACGTAGAAGATTATCACAATTGGTGGTGCAGAGCCCTGTAATTATTGATTTGACTCAGCAAATAGTATTAGAAGCCTGAGAGCCTAGGAATCCATAGCTGTAATTACAATGGGTCAGGTCCATAAGGGATATTCAATTAGATGTCTGCTCTTGATGCAATTTATCATATTACCAATGCCAACATCAGCAAGTTTGCAATTTAACTTGTACGAAATTTCATATTCAGTGGTGTTAATGGTGTTCTGGGAAAGTCAATGTGGTGTGTCAATAGATAGGATACTTTTACAGTTGTTGAGACCAATTCCGTTTTGCGGATGCAAACTTCATTTCATTAACATGGTCCACGGTTCCCGAGAGCAGTGAATTCTGTCTTCCGGCTAACCATTGAAATACTGCAGCTATTCTTGTCATTCTTAAGATTTATTGGTGTATTATTTTGGGCTTTCTCTCGTGCGCACCGTTGTCATCGGAGGTGTGCCGAATTTACGTCAGGTTTCCGTACGCCTGTGGTATCGATCGGGGCCGTGAGGCAGTGTTGGATGGAGTCTGCAGTGTGGGTCACCTAGATAAACAGCTTGAGCTGGTCATTGGATGCCATGGCTGGTTTTAGGTTAGAATACATCCCTCCTGTTACACCGCTGTATCCTTTTAGTAGCCTTACTTAGGGGATTAAATACTGAATGGTGCCACCGTAGGTTACCTCAGAGTAGGTTCTTCTCTTCTTCATTGCATTTTGAGTGCGGGAGTTGAGCTATATACAACAGCTACAGAGCCGGCATGTCCCAATGACTCTGCTCTACATAACTCATCCAGAAATATCAGCGTCGCTTGTCGTTGTTGCACTTTTTCCAGAAGACTATGTCTGCTGAGTTTTTTATACTGTGCCTCAGCTTGCAAAGATGCAGTAGTGGTTTCGTACGGAGTAAAGCCGTCCTGAAGGCAGTGGGTGGAATGCAGAAGCGTAAAGACGTGAAGGCAAGTGGATGCTGAGATCCGGAGCCGTAGAAGCGTGAGAGACTCTGTCCTTTGCTGTGTTCTCACTGACAGAATGCATGAAAATGCTTGTGACAGACCTCAGATCTCCACACCCAGGAGTGCCTGTTCATTCTATGATCTGCGGAACCCAACCCCCCCCCTCCTCGCCCAACCCCCCGTAGCCTGGCAGCACTAATTGGTTATTAAGCAAGGTTAATACAGTGCAAAAGTTTACCATCCTGGGCAACAGTCTGAATCTAATGACACAGCATTCCTCTCCTACTGGGAGAGAGTGTCTCACAGGATGACGGGACTCTAATCTGCCGGGCATATGTTGGCAGTGGGAAGTTTGAGGAGCGAAAGGGCGGCATCGCCCATTCCGTCAAGTCATCGTGCATTACTTCCGCGGAGCATATGCCCGAGAGGTTTCCTTGTCGGGCTTCCAGCGCCATCCTCACAGTGTGAATGGGGCTACCTTGTGAGACAGTGGTGTCCCAGTTTGTTCTGGACAATTGCACACTATTCCGAGCACCTTCCAAACACAGGACTTCATAATTGGCGCAAGCGACTCAGCAGGCCGGCCTGGGTGATACTTCTGTTGTTGTTTTCATGTTATTTGCATGACCTGCTGTATATTTTTTAAGCCTTAAAATGTAGCCGAATGGTAAAGTGTTCCCATGCAAGTGCTAATGAAGGTCAATTAACACGCGATCGTAATATGTTCATGACGGAACTCTCCAGATCGCGCAGGCTGCTATGTGAGAAAGCCGCAGATGTCGTGACTAATTGATGTGATTTTTGCAGGAACAAATTTGCATTTACAAAATACAGGTCCCACCAAACAAAAATGAACTATTTTGCGTTTAAGATTTAAGGCAAAAAGATATTTAAGTATTCTCTCTATTTTACTTTTAAAATTAATATATACGTTGATGTATGTTCTTTGGATAGGATTATCTCCTATAATTGGTAATTATAGAATGAATTAAATTTCTTTTTATAATAGAACTCTTTTCCATAAATATGAGTGTGAGACCAAAACTATTGGTTACAGCAATGGGATTATTTTCTTTTGTTAAACAAAATTGGCTCGCTGATGCTAATAAGCTCTTGTGCCAGATATCGACAAACTTCGCAAGCATGAGAACGGATGGGCAGAGTCTCATCTCGTCAGGTTGGATGATACGCATACGGTAGCAGGTCAACAGATCGGCTGGTCTGCGTCAGGCTCAGGGCGACGGCACGGCGGCGGGCGTTCGACTGGCACGGCTGGCGAACAGAGGGTGCGCCGGCAGAGCCCATCCTACGTGCCCAGAGTCTGCCCGCGTGTGCCGCCCGCCATGCCGATTGCTACAATGCCCCGGAATAACACCAGTTACATTCAGTAATTAAACTCCAGTACTAGCTTTTTGCTTTCATATCCTGCTGGTGTTGCGCATGGGATAATGAGGAGCTCTCGCCAGTGTTAGGTGGAGGAAAGGGACGTTTTTTTTTTTTTTATTTTTATTTATCCAAGTTAGCCAAGTCAAAGCTCAGCACACACACCATGAGTTTTGAGTTATATTATGGACGTATGTAACTTATTTCATATACACAGGCTCTGAGTATCTTTAATTACAAAGTTTACTTTTTAGGGCCGGGATTTTGTATTTTGTATTTGGTGTGTGTGTGTTTATTATATATATATATATATATATATATATATAAAAAAAAAATGTAATCACACGCCATTCTGCCGCAGCGTGTGAAGTGCCCCATCGTAAAGTCTCATTAAAATACGAGGATGTTTTCCTACAGGGCAGAGATAAGGCTGCTTCTCCGCCTCACTGCTGGCTACCCGTGTTTCTTCATATATACATATATCTTTGATATTAGCTACATTTTTCTTTTTTTGTTATACATCTGGGTGCCACCGAGTGACTTAAGGACATATCGAGGGACTGAAGGGTTTGTCACTGCCAGTTTATTGTGGGGAAGAAAACACGGAGACTTCTGGGACTTAATTAAACAACATATAGATAGTTTGAACACCGTTATTGATTTATTTATTTTTTTATGAGATGAAATGAGCATCTCAGGTTTATTTGGTCTTTTTTTTTTTGAGGACCAACCAAGGTGGGCTTCATTACAGCAGAAATTTAAAAGGTAAAAACAGATGGTAAATGTCACTTGGAATGTAAGGATGTTATACCCAGTAATCATCAGGGTGTAGTTTTGGTGCCTGTGATGTGTTGGACCTCTGAGCTTGTGGCAGAGAACAAGATCCTGCTCACAGCATCTGTGCTGTTCTCTTCTTTAATACTGGGAATCCCCCCCCCCCCCCCCCAAACCCCCCCTGCATTCAATGAACCAAGCTGCTAACTCATCCGGTAGATCGCATTTTGTTATCGCGAGGAACTCCTGGCTTCCAGCGGGGGTGGGATCTTTGTTCACTTTGGAACAGATAGAGTTCTGCAGGTGTGCCACCTCCATCTCTGCTGGTCCGAGTATGAATGGTTACTACGGTAACGTCACAGTACATTACAACAGATCCCTCAGGAGAATATGCAAGATTAAGTACCCGTGCTAAGATGGCACAGACCTCGCAGCTACATGAGACGCCAGGGGTTTCTGGGGCTGCACTCGCCTTGCCGGAGCGTCTGCCTCAACCAGCAAGGCTTAATTAAAAATTAAACTGTAAAAGTTTATCTTTTCCTTATTATAAGGTGCCTGGTGTATTTGGGGCACTGCGGAGGCCCAGCAAACCTTGGTGTTAAGCCTCACCAAGTGATCTAGCGAGTAATCAGTAGGGTATCACACTCCAAAGTGGGGAATGAGAATCAGCACACGACCAAAGTATAATAAAAGTGTTTAGTCCGCTTTAATTGATTGGTCTGTTCAAAGACATATCTGTAGCTCAGTGCTGGTTTTTATAGCGCAGAGATCTTAATGAATTGCTATGGGATGGGGGACGAGAGCCGTTCTCGAGTTCCTGGCATAGTGGAGGTGTCACTCTTGTGTGTTTGTGGAGGGGGGGTTGCCCTCAGTGCCACCAATGCCAGCTCTTGGTGGATCGTCCTTCATACAGAAGCTTGGCCTTTACGTTAACTTTTAAATGGTGTATTTTTGTCTCTTATCTCAGGAGAAGTTCTGGTGAGAATGATCTGCTGATTTGGCTCTTTATTCGATTACAGACATAAATGCATTAAACATGGAGAAATGGAGATTCTCTTTTGTACAATTTTACAATACGAGTTGGTTTTCTGTAGGTAAGCATATTGTTCAAAAATGCATTGGTTTCCGTGCAATGGAATGAAGTTTATTTTTGTTTTTATTTTGTGAAAAATAAGGAGAGATTTAAGAGAAAAAAAAACTTGATAAAGAATCCTGTCATGGGATTATTAAGATGGGATAGGAAATGGGCAGTTGAAACACTTAACCATGTGTGAGAGTCGCCAGGGAAAAATCATTTTCAGCCATCTGTTGTTCTTCTGTATTTTAAACAGATTCAGATTATTGGATTTTTCTAGTTTAATACAAATTGCCCAAAAAAATGATCAATATATACATTTTTTGTGGCTTCTGTTACAGCTATCACAGTATTGTTTTGCTCCCTAAAATGTTTTTGCTTTTTTTTCTCTGAAATGAAGATGGAACTATTGAATCTATAAAAAAAAAGTCTAACAGCATTATGATGGCAGATGAATTTAAGTGGCCATTCATGTGGTCGTATCTGCATGTTTCAAGTTTTATTGTCGTATACAGATAACAATGTAGCATCATTACCTGCAATTAAATTCTTAGTCTCGTGTTCCCCCAACTTTACATATATTCACAATCAAATGTGTGATTTCACAGGCAGCCTCATTCTAATTCGGAGCAGGTGAGGCAAGCCGTCCAAGGGAGCGTGCGGGCTCTTCTGCGGAGGGTACAGTACGTCAAAGCTTAGTGGCCCCTGCCTTCACTGCCCTCGCCCGTCTGACACCTTATGTAAAACTTTAAAAGTGAATTACGGAGGCCTGTCTCGGTGCCAGGTCAGGCCTGTTAATTTGTGATCAGGGTGCGTGGTAATGGCAGCCGTATCCCGACGTGGGCTGGACGGCAGGCCTTCCTGCCCGACTCAGCGTGGTGCTAATGTAGACCTGCCCGTTAAGCGGGAGAGCTAGCAAAACAACCGATTAACCTCTGCCACGGAGCCTTAATGGAAACGCAGCGTACCTTGGATGGAGTGGGATGGGTGTGTGGGTGTGCTGGCCCGGGTGGCCCGGGTCAGAGTCTGTGCTCACTGCCGCTTCCTCAGACATTCCCATTGATCCATCCTGATGCCGAACTGATCCCATGACAGCAGGTGAGCAAGATGGCGTCCCTGGGCCTCTGTGGGACATCAATCTACACACACACACACACACACACACACACACACACACACACACACAGTCTTTGTGGGGACTGTTCCATTTTTTATGGGAAAAAACTTGTAATCCCAAAAATGATTACCTTAACCCCTACCCAGCCCTAACTTTAACCATAAGTAACCAAAGTGCAGGACTTTTGACCTTATTAGTTTATTGACCTCAGTCTTCGATTTTTATGCTGACCTTGGTGCAAAAACTAAGTGTGTGTACTAGTGGCCAAAATTCTGCAATCACCTCGCATTTTTGGCATCGCACATTAAAAATTAGTACTCCAATACTAGCAGTAATATTTACTAACAATCAAAGAATGTTACAATATCAAACGTTGAGGTTACATAAGTAATTGTCATGTAATTACAAAAGTCATGCAAATAGGCACACTCACAAAATTCACTCCCGTTCTGGTAAGTTCTTGAATTTCTCTGTACAATCTCTAGATAATCTATTTCTGCCATATTTACGGAAGAGGATTAGGGCCACCATGAAAATATTATTTGAATTCTGACTTTAATCTCAGAATTCTGAGTTTAGAAAAAAGTCAGAATTCTGAGGAAAAAAAGTCAGTATTCAAATATTTTTATGGTGGCCCTAATTTTCTTCTGTATGTATTAATGGTTGGTAATAATAATAATTAAAAAAAAACAATAGCCCTGATTTAATGTGACTGTGAAGAGCAGCTAGAAGAAAATCAGAGTTGTGCTTGGCTCTTGGTTCCCTGTGCTTAATCAAGTCTGCCTGTATGGTTGCCAGAAAAATTCATCTGCAACAAGTCCTCCTTTGAGCAGCAAGAAAAATGTAAACAAGCAGGTGTTTATATTCACGCATACTCTTATTTTAAGGGTTTTACACGTGCAATCAACAACTGAGGCCATCCAGAAAAAATATTAATTTAAATATTTAAATATTAATTTATTTCATACTTTGACTACCATAAGTGAGTAATCTTGAATTGATTTTTTTTATATCAGTAGTTTTTATTTTCCAATTTCTAATAGATTATATAACATAACTGAGAAATACTTTTTGTATAATTTCCTATAAAGAATCTAAAGATTTCCCTGTTGTATTATTACTTTATACATAAAAATAGGGGAATTAGGCATGAAATGATTTTTTTTGACATTCAATTAGTTTTTTAAAACATTGTGGGTTCATGTAAGGCAAGCATAAGTATTGCCTGATGTAAGATTTTAAATTATCTTAACGCAGTATAAAGTTTTTCCAACTGCTGACATAGCATATAATTCATTGCATTTGTTGTGTTTGTCTTTGCTGATACAGTCAAAGCTTTTGTTTAATAGCGTAAAAATAGCAGTCTATGTTGGCTTTTTTTTCTACACTAAAGGTTAGCATTGCTGGTAGTTACAGTGTATTTAATGTCATTCAGCGCGGTGATGTGTATTCATGTGGCCTTCATGCTATGGCTTTTAGTGGGGTTACTAATGAAAGAGTTGAACAAGGTGTGACTAAAGACATTTACTGGGATATATGCTAGCTACTGGAGATGTTAAAGAGAGGCGAAAGATATTACAACACCTGTGTGATTTTATGTGTATATAAAGCAGCAGACAAACAGCAGCTAAAAGGCTTCTCTTTACACCTAAATTCCCTAGCCTCATTGAATAAATGGGGAAAACTATTGAATTAATAATGCAGTAAAAAAAATCAGCATGACAATCCAGAGGCTGTGATATAATATTAAATAATATGTTCATATACACTGAAGAATATTGTCAGCAATATTTGGTCCAGTCATTGGTTAGCTAGACACAAATTCAATACAGATAATTTAGGCGATGCAGGCAGAGATTCTCAATGGAAAATGAGTGATTAAAACACACTCATAGAGGCATGGAGTTTTGGTGTAACTGCCTGTTATTTTCCAGCGAATACTGAACTGCCTGCACCCTGGGCAAATTTAACATGATGAATGAATTCTGTCCAGCTCACTTTGCAGTAATTGATTGTATGGTGTTTTGCTCTGTTGTTTTTAAAGAAGTGCAGAATTCTTAGACCGTCGACCTGATGGGAATGCATACGCCAAATGCCACAATATTAGAAATGTATTTATTATTTATTTGTTTAATTAGTTTTCATAATAAGTCATGGTCCCACCCCGCCGGACCCCAAATTAATGTCGGTCAAAAAGAGTTATGGGCCAGTTTTAAGCCGTCAAAGTGCTTTGGGGGAAAATTAATGAAAATTGAGCTTCATAAATCACCTGTAGTAGTTTATGAGAGAAGTTGAATGGGTAGTTCATTAAAAATGGACTCGGTAAAGCTATGATATTCCAGTTGTGCTACCTACATAAATATTCAGTCAGGATACTGTTTTCTTACAGTACTAGTACACTAATTACACTAGTTCACTACACTTAGTGATAAGAAAACAGATCTCAGTCTGTGGGGTTTTCTTATGCTGCCCGTCACTGTAAGATGTAAGCCTCATCTCATTCGTTACTTTGTTCTGGTTATATAGTACAGCGATTTGAGGTGTAATTAATCCTACTAATCGTAGTTTGAAGCGCCATATTTCACATCTCTATCAGCAATCAGTAAGCAAATTAAATACACAATTTTCATTGACACTCAGCGTAAATTGAAATATAAAGTCAAATGTACATATTCAACAATGCTTATCTTAATTTTTAGTAAATTTGAAATTGCCCTAATGAAGTTCAGTATTCACAATTAAATGTTTCTTCTTCAGAAGAATATTGTACTTATCTTTAAGAGAAGGAATTTTGCTTAATGCATTCCAGTGTTAATCATAGAAGCTGATGATTAGTACACCAAAGTCAAATTTAAAAAAGTATTAAGTAAATACAGTCTAAAGCTTTAATCTGTTTTACAGTGACCAGTTTATTAATAAGTAAATGAAACAAGAGAATTAAAGGCTAAAGACACAAAGCTGTTTTTGCGTGCGTGCGTGCGTGTGTGTGTGTGCACACACACGTGCGCGGAGCAGCACACCAGTGCCATAATGACCCATCAGGTTCCGTGTTGGATCACCACTGGCTCACAGATCTGCTAAGGATCTTTTTCTTTTCTCGTTTCATCAGGATGAAAAATAGAGAAGGCGCGTTTCGCCGGACCCCGTGTGACAGTGGGATTGATAATCCCCGGGAGTAACTGGGAAAGTTGCCGGCTAAACCAGATTGCAGGACCGGGGCATTACTCTCGCCGGGTCCGTTTTTCGGGGGATTCTGCTGACATTTTGCTCTGTTTGTAATAGAGACCTAACCTTTAAGTGCCATGTGGACGATGCCATTTTTCATATTGCTCCCTCCATCTTAAAAGGGTTCCTGGCATATAGATTTAGTAACCGCAGAAAGCAAGGCCAGAACCTGCCCCCTGCGGAAGAGTGGACCAGGAACTGCACTGTAATCTACAGGGTCTTGGTTGCGCGTTTGGGGGGGGGGGAGGTGTGTAACAAAAATTAGCATATGATAACAAACAGAAACAGGACTTTAACTTTGAGTCCATTAGGAGTAAATTTAAGTTCAAAAGAGGTTTTGTCTCGGGGACTAATATCATTGATTGAAATTTTAAACCGCTTTTGCGAGACTAAATAGTGGCTGGAATGGAAGAGTCATTATTGCAGAACTGCAGTAATAATATGCTAATGAACTCAATATATATGTATTTGGACGTGTATGGGCTGAGCGGATGTTAGGTGATACTTATTTAGATGCTTAGATGACATCACGTGTTGGTGCCAGTAAGGAGCGTTACAACCTTTGGCAGAATTTCACCGGTGACAGATGCCTGGGTTTCGCTTACACGCGAACTAATGAGTAAACGCCATTATAGCTTATGAGAGCGTCCATCGGAATATATTACCCCAGATCGGCGGCAAATGTTGGTAAATTGATTTGTATTGTGAATTCCCGCTTTGTGGTGGGGGTTTGCAATAAGCTTTGTGAGAATCACCTTTCCCGAGCAGGTCTGAGAAAAGCAGCACCCCGGGACGCTGTAATAGACGGGCTCCTGCTGCTGAAGGCCCTCATAACTGAATTTCTGCAATGACGCCATTAATCCTGCAACGGCTCTCCGATTTTTCATCATTAGTGAAAATGTTTTCCCAAGCTTAAATCTAGGCTAAAGAGCACTTATTTAGCTACTTTGCAGTCATTACAAGTTTCCTGTTTCACTTGCTGCTGTTGTCCGTTCTCAGATGTACATAAGTCCTAGTCGGTAGTAGACAGGGGCACCGTAAGGGGGGGGGGGCCCTGAGTGACTGGGGCCCTAAAAATTTGGAACATAATTGGATTGGTCTGGGTTGGGGGCCCAGTATGATGGGCTTTATGGGGCCCAAAATGTCTAAGGACAGCCCCAGTAATATGCTGTCACCTCAACTGCTCTTCACTGTTTCATAGTGAGGATTTGTGGGAAATTGAAGATTATAAGCCTGACAAAATACTTGGTTAGGGCCCTCTCTTTTAATGCAAAAAGCAGCATTCTCTTGGAATGGTTTAATAATGCAGGCGTACTTTATGTGTGTGCTGTTCCCCCTTTATGTACCTAAAGGACAAAAGGTAAAGCCCTCAGGCCCTGCTCTTACTGCTGTTACAGCTTTAAGTAATTTTTAACCTCTTAGTGTGGCTCTGGGGAAAATTGTCAGCTATGCAAAAAAAGTATATATAAAAAAAAAAAATATATATATATATACTATTAATACTAATAATGTCCCTGTCATTCCTGAAGTACCTCCAGTTGTGTTCTTCCCTCTCAGATATTTTTTTGTTTGAATAAAGGCTGGGATGATGCTCTGCCTTTGTTTCAAAATGCACCACATTACGGTCCTTTAAAAGGCAAACGTTTCCGTGTAATTTAAGTGGCCAGGCAGACAAAGCCATCTTTGTGTCTTTGTGTAATGGAAAGTACGGCAGCACCACAAATGCTGTGCAGTTTGATGGGGGTGGGGGGTGTCCCTTCCTTCCCATATTACGTCTAATAATATTTTTATTATTTATTCCTGGTTTTACAAGTTAACATATAATTAACTTTTAACTTCAGCCGGATGGGAAAAATAGCTGAGCATAATTTCTTGCTTCATTACATGTTTTGTGAAAAATTACATTTTTTTTAATTTTATTTTTTTTATAGCTCTCAACAATCAATTTTCAGATAGTTAGCAGGAAGTGTTTCACACGGTTTAAATTGTGATGCATTTGGTGTAATGTTTATCATCCCAGGAATAAATGGTGTTGTCTCAAACAGCTTTGTTACTTTGATTGAAAGTCGTTTGTCAGCTGAGGTGGGGCATGGGGGGGTGAGGGTTCATTTGAGTTATTCACATATAAAATGGCCTGCAAATGCAATTTGGCCAATAATAGAAATTGTATGAATATTTCATTTGTCTGAGTCTGGCAGAAACTGTTTGGTTATTAAGCTGAGAGAGAGCTCTTGGATGGCTGAGACGTTACTGTGCTTGTAAGGATGCGTGTTGAGTTTATACATTTTGTTTTAATATTTGCTTACTGGAGTTTGGCGTTTTTTTTTTTTTTTTTTTAAGATTTTTGAAATTTAATTTTAATATTGTGTAAATTTTTGCCTTTATGATCAGTGCATTTATATGCTGTTATTTCTGTTGCTGTAATTAAGGCTCTCCTTGTAAATGGCTGGCTGCGGGCTGAAATCCCTTGACTGTAGTGTTGTGTTCTCATGAAAAGAAATTGTAATTGCTGTGAGAATAAGTGAAGTGTAATAATGTCAGGTGCTTTGGATAAATGGCTGACGTATAGGCCTGCGTCCTCTGACTTAGCAGCCGATCAGCTCTGTTGCAGATCTGAGCCAAGATGAGTTCAGGGAGCTAAAGCTGCATCCGTAATCATAGTCCAGCAACACAAGGCGCAGGTATGGAGAGCTGGTGGGGAAAGGAGCGTTACGAAAGGACGCGTACATCTGGGGAAATGTACAGGGCCTTCCTCTTGTTAAGCACGAGATATGCTCCTGTACTTTATGAAGGAAGGGGATTGTGTGATGTTTGCATCTCCAAAGCTTCGGATGTTCAGCATCTTACTTCATAAAACAGCCCAGATTTAGTCTGCTGCAGCCGTGATTTTGTACTTAAAAAGTAAATGGAACCTCAAGGAAAGCTGTGCAGCACAACGACAGCTTATAAGTCATTATTCTGTGCAGTTATAGCTGGTCACATTTTGCTTTATTCTGGTATGTCTGCTGGTCAGATGTTTCTGTCCATACTCTGCTGGCTGGAACATCTACAAAACGTATAGAAATCCCTTTTAAATTGTATTTCAGATAATTACTCCTTGGTGTCTGCTTATCTCAAGCTGTTAATAATTTATTAATTCTACTACCTAACCTATTCAGTCATGACCACCTGATCACATACTGTACAACCTACCTGAGCACAATCATACACACTCTTTGGCAAAATCAGAGAACACAGGCGTGTATCAGAAGTGAATACAATGTTTGCTGTAATGACAGAAGCATTGCCTGTTTGCCATACATCTCCGTAATGCAGATGCGGCGCCCGACTCTTATTGTAAACTTTACCGACTGAAGTAGCTTGTATTGCTTATCGGCTGCAATCTCAGGATTGACTCTCGATCAGTCAAAAGATGCTGAAGGTGAGATGATGTATGGTAATACTAAATTATTATTCTACATTATCATACCCTGAACAGGCCGGCTGGTGCTCGGTGAAGGAGCAGGAGGAAAGTGTAATCCATGTCACATTTAAATAAGAGTTCAAATTTCAAAGTTGGACCTTCTAAGACGTTTCTGAAGAAGCGTGAAGATGTTTTTGCTCTGAAATGTGATTTAAGACGGTTTGTTTGTTGTTGAGTATTGACAGTGCAAAAAATGTAATCCAATACCAAGAATATAAATTAATCCTTCTGCGCCCACTTTTTTCCAATTTCTTTTATATAAACACATTTTCAAATGCATCCTTTCCAGAACATGATGGCATATTGATATATTAAATAGCAGTTTAGATATAAGGATTCATGTTGTTTTGCGAGTTGGTTTGTTTACTTGCAAATACTCTGCTCTTGCATTCCCTCGGTTTCCGTATTCGGCGGCGAAAATAGGCTCCGTCGGGGCGGACGTGCGGCACATTATCCTTGATGATATACGAACGAGGGCGATGGGCATCATCTCGGCCGTCGGTCGTAGCTGAAAGCCCCGCCGTCCGTGGTGTGTGTGCCATCCTGCCAGCTCAGCCTGATTATGTATAATGGGAGCACTGGGGTTGCCGCTTCCTCTTGTCTCCACGCTGTCCATTGTCTCTCCCTGAGATTTTCTCCGTGTTAAAAGGCATAGAGGAGATGGCAAATCACCTGCTCCATTTAACTGTCCTGTAATAGCAGCCCTTGTGCCCTGCTGCTGGACCTCTGTGTCTAAGCTGTCATAAAGCAGAAGGAACTCTGATTAACTCCAATTGGGACTGTGGCCCGCTCATCCTTTCTGTGATTATTATTGTCATGTAGGCCTTCGGAAAAGTTCAATTAGAAATTGCTGCATGGCCATTTTTTTTTCTTTTTTGTTTGAGAGAAAAAAAACAACTCTAGATTTACACGGCAGGCAGCATAACAGAAGTGAGTTTGCTATGAATCATATATATGTTGAAATATTTATCTGATTTTTCTCTTCTTCTCCTGCACCTCTCATTTTCTGTCTCTCATTCATTCACTTTTCTCACTTTGCGTCTTGATCCATGTGGGAAACAAGGCCAACTCTAAATGGTCCTGTTTATTAGATGCAGGATTCCCAGAATCACCTCCCTCCCCCATCTCTCTCTCTCTCTCTCTCTCTCTCTTTCACTCACTCACTCACTCACTCAGTCACACACACACACACACACACCCCAGGGAGCCTGCCAAAATCCCCTCAGAGCCCCCCCGCTGCTCTGCCTAATGCCCACATAATCCATATGTGAAGAGCAGCTGGAGAAACACCAATGAGCTCATATAGAGGAAGATAAGCACTCTCTCTCCAGAGATCTGTGTCTGTGGACTTTCTCTGTGCATAAAATTGTATGTAAACATCAATAATAAAGTAAACAGTATTATTTTCCCAGGAACTTGCTGAAAGGAAGCAGGCTTTGCTGTTACTTTCTGCATCTGAAAGGGAAACGTGTTGTATTTCAGTTACGGGATCAGTTCAGCGCAGGCAACACCCAGTACGTGCCGCAGATGACTGTTTGCGTGCTCTGCCTTTCGTCAGGTGCAAACAATCAGACTAGCTGTAGGTGGTCCTTCTTTCCAAGGGCATAGACAGACGAAATTACAGCCACACGCCATTACTTTGCCGGACAGCTATTTAAAGTTACATGTATGTGTATTATTGCTTAGTTTGTAAAAACTGGCCCCAAATCAGTTTTTTGTAACTCCCTACTAAAGTAAGTTTAGTCTGTCTGTCTGTCTGTCTGTCTGTATAAAATAATGTGTGTATATTTGTGTGTGTGTACATATTACATACCTCTGCATGCGCCTGAAATATGGCAATATTAGATAGGATTGCAAATATTAGCTAAAGGTACATTCACAGATAATAAATGTGGACAGGTAAAGTGCAGCCGCCTTGAGGAGGTAAATATTGACTCGTGGTCTACCAGTCTTTCGACTCTGGATCATCTTGAAATATCTTTATCAAAGATAATATCCAGCGGCGCCGTGATGACAGCGTGTGCCGTGGAGACCGTCGCAGGAAGAGCAGCCAAGCTTGTGTCATACCGTTGGTGCGTTGCCATTAATCCAGTGAATTTCTTTAAATGTGTATTTAAATAAGGGGACTAACAATTATTGCTTATTACTTATTTTGTTTTTGGTGTTTACCGATGCTCCGACGTTGAAATGGTAACAGGATATCGTTGTCATATATAGCTGTACAAGGCAGCCATAAGCTCACAGCTAGCTATCCAGTCTCTGTTTATGAAGTCACGTGATCTCTTTGGTCATCCTTCACCCCTGGAACGCTTGGAGCTCATACAGCACTTACGGTCTCGCTACCAGGCGATTCCGCTGTTATTGAGCACCGCTGTTCTGGGCACGATGAGTCAAAAGTAAAGCCATCCAGAGGCCGGTCACAAAGTTACATATCTCCCTAGGCTAGGCTTGAAACGCTGTCCCTGCTATGACAGCGGCCCTTAAATCAGGCACAATTAAGGGCTGTGGGACTATCTTTCAAATATAAAACACCCTTCTTATAGAGTAAGAGAAAAAGAGGTTACCATTGTATCTCAGCTTCAGAGCCTAAAAATCATTCATAAACAGATGCAATAATTTCATATTTCATATTTGCTTGATTCTATTCTGAATATGTAACGGGAACCACATGAGCAGACAGACCTGGACTTTGACTTTATACTTTGTGTATGGTACCACTTTAAGTAGCGCCTATATCATTGTTAGAGGGCTGAAAGCATTTTGAAAATTGCACCTTATCTCAGAACAATAAAGTTTTTAAGTTTTTTAAGCATTTTGAAAATTAGCATTATGGCCATTACACAGATTTTATCACACATGTTCTAACCAACAGCTTTCAACTTTAAAACAAAGTAATAAAAAAATGCATTATTAAATTACCATAAAATTACACTAAACTGTATTTCATTAAATGCTGAAAATGCCTTGTTTTATTATACAATGTATTTTTAAAAAAATAAAAACCGTAATTCAGGTGTACGGGTCATGGAGAAAGAGAGAAAAAAGGATTTGGATTGTTAATTTTTTTTAACATTAACATGAAAGGTCACATTTATTATTTTAGTAGAGTGCCGTTTGTATGCGCCAATCTGCAATCCCTGTGTCACCGTGTTGTTATCGACTGGTGAATATTGAATATTCGGTGATTTAATACAGATGTTTGATTTGAGGTTTCGTCGTGCTGGAACTCGGCGATGATTTTTTTTTTATTATGTGAAGCAGCCTCAGCAGCATTTCTTTGGGGGGGGGGGGGGTATGTTTTTTGAAGACAAACGCAAGACTCCCAGCGGTTAAGGGAGGTAGTTTCCAGCCCCCCAGCCCTCTCCCTTTTCCCCCCTCAGTCCGCCCCCTCCCTCTCTGCCTGCCTGCCTCCCTGCCTCCCTCCCCTGCTGGGTGTAAACAGACACAGCTCAGCCTATCCTGTGTGATCGCCGTTCTGCGCCGCGCCGGGGACCGGAGTCTGTAACGCGATACACCGCAGAGTGCTTAAACTTAGCAGCGCCGCGCAGGGACGGGGGAGCGAGAGGCTAGCCGGGGAGGACGGCCGAGTCGAGGTGCGGGTCCCAGTACGGTCGGGATGAGCTGGACTCTTTGGCTGGTCAGTGAAGTGCTTCGCGTAGCCGCTTGAAAGTGCGAGCCGTTTTCCT
This sequence comes from Brevimyrus niger, assembly GCA_015164015.2. Classification (NCBI taxonomy): domain Eukaryota; kingdom Metazoa; phylum Chordata; class Actinopteri; order Osteoglossiformes; family Mormyridae; genus Brevimyrus; species Brevimyrus niger. The sequence continues at coordinate 13,434,908 of JAABNY020000015.1, forward strand.
CCCCCCGCAGTGAGGGTATGTATGTGGAATGGGAGGCGGAGGAGGGAGCTTTTAAATCAAGCCCTGCAACTTCGTTGCCTTGCGAACTGAAGAGGTGATCTCATTTAAGCCGCTTTCTGCCAAGGTAATTGCACAACTGCTCTCGTACTAATTAACTGCGGAGAATAACTTATATTTTTATGTTTGTGTGTGTGTGTATCTGCTTACTAACACCATCCCTAAAAGTGCGCTGGTACCAGGGATGCAAAGGCAAAAACCCTGAATATAAATGCGGTGTAAGGCTCATGTTATCGATAGCCCGATATGTCTTGATTTAAGTTTTTAGTCGAAAATTCCGTGAGTCAGAGCTGATTTCAGTCTGTCTCGTTGTTTTTTTCCTAAGGCCTGTTTTGCCTTTAAAGTCTTTGATAGAAGATTACGTGAGCTCTCAGCAAGTTAACGCTCAAATTGCATTTTTAAATGTGAAAATACAAGGACAAAACAGCTGTTTTGCTTTCTTTTATTCCAACACAGATGCCTTCCAATGCATTTTTTTTTATACCTGAATGCTTTTAATTGAAAGCAGATTGGGAGCTGAAATGTATTGCTGCTGGATTTGAAAAGGCACATTTTTAAGGTCAAAGTTATTAAAAGTTTGATAATTGATTTGTGTGTGTGTGTGTGTGTGTGGTCTACAATTTAAAGCTGTTTTTTCTCTCTCCAGATATTAGAATTGAATGCACATTTTGCATGCTGTGCGTACATGCAGCCTGATGATGTATACCAAGGCAAAAATACGGTTATGATTTCTAACAAAGTGTTACAGTGGCAAACCCATTCACAGTGTGCAGGCTCTACAGATTGTTAGGTAATAAGCAGATGTGCAGTAGCTCAGTGATTGATACTTGAAGAAAGCAGTGATGGACCTGATGGACACAGCAGATATTGTTACATAACATTATATACAAACAGGCAGAGTGTAGACCAGATATAACGTGCAGTTAACGGCATCAACACACTTGAAGTGCTCTGGGGCAATTTATGGTTAGAAATTTTGGAAATAGTCAGTCAGCAGAGTTGGCCTGGTGTATTCTATAAATGGCATGAGATTGCCTAGCAACCAAATGCTAGCATGTACAATGATCTACTAAAATGGGATTACGATCCGCAGTCATCAACAAAATGTATTATTTCTTCTGTTGGAATTATTGTGTCTTCAGTTTCAAGCAAGTTAAATTAGTGGGATGTATGTTAGCATTTGTTGTAGAAAATCATTTGCAAGTTATGAAAAAAAAAACAACTTTTTTTTCTTCTATTGTTAATTTCAGTATTGTTATATTTCTATCATTTTTGGATGGATTGAACTGGATTTTTTTGCTACACCATAGTGCAACTTTAAAGTAGTTTAATACCATCATAGAAAGAGCAAAAATTTAAATTAATGTCCAGCTTGATCCACATTGCTATTTATAGCAAAAAATAAAAAATTAAATCAGCACCGAGATGCTGCAGAAAATTAAATATCATTTAAAAGAAAATTTATGGAGAAGAACTTGTTAGAGTTTGTGATCGACAGAACATGATAATTTTACTGGATATTTCAAATTTTTAAACATAGTTAAAAAAAAAAATCATGCAAAATTGTACATTTACACACATAAATGTATATGTATGTGGCGCTTAATATAAATATATAATTTGTAAATGCAAAGTGTCTTGTACTGCAATCCAGTGATTTGTTGCCAGACTGTGATTTCATATTTTGTGTATATTTATAATTCCGACGATTTCAGGCCGTGTGAAATTAGCTCCAGTAAAGCTGATGCAGTTGTGTGAAATGTACACTTATATAGTAATATAAAGCAGATTTTTTTTTTCATTGTCCGTTCCAGCTATGCCAACGTATATCGTCCAAGTAGACCTTAGGCATTTAAAAGCGATTTACTTGAGCACAAAGGTGAAGCATTTCTGAAATATGGAGGTTTTTTTTTATGGATGACTCACGGCCAACTGAACAGGAAGGCCTTTCTGAATATTATCGTTGATGTGCATGGTATTCAGATTCCTGCCATCTTCATCCATGTAAGGGTGTAGATGGTACAACCTGTTTCATATTTCGTAATTTCTGAAGTTTTTCCATATCTTTTATTTAAACTTTTTGCTATGTTACCATGCTCAAGTATAGCTTTTCAACCGCAAATGCAGAAGACATGTTTATGAAAAAAATACATATTTTTAGCGTCTTCAAACAGCTGCTCGCCAAGAGTGAATGAGACCAGTATGGGCTGTGAAATCACTTCTCCATGCTGCGTCTAACGTGTCTGTTCCAGTGACAGCGAGTATAGCTTCTCTCTAACGGTTTCTGCTGGTCACATGACCTTGAAAGACTTCATCAGATATAACCAAGTAAAGCAAAAAGACAGCTATTGCAGCGGTTCTTAGTTTCAAGGTTCTTAATCTCTCTCTAGTAAATGCAATGCAGGCATATAAATAGTGTTATTGTGTGTTTTAAGATTTGTAATAAGAGTAAGTTGAAAACTGGTGTACCTTTCCAGAATTTCATATAATGTCACATGGGAGATTTTGGTAAAATACTGTGTGCTTGGAAATCTTTGAAATATGAAATAAAGGAATTATGTATTTAGTTGCTATGGTTTAGGATAAAATATATTCTGTTTATCATGTCAAATAATGGCATTTTACTACATTTATTTTTTATTTTTCTCAAAAGGAAAAATGATATATTTAATGAAATGTGCCAGATTGGCTTAAGAAATTTTTATCTAGTCGCATACAAAATGAGAAAATATGGCCTGCTATAATACTTGTTATAGTGCACATGATATGTAGAAGATAAATATGTCTGCCTCCTACCTTTATACACACACACACACACACACACACACACACACACACACACACACACACGCGGGCCGCGGGGTGGGGCAGTG
>JAABNY020000015.1:13437937-13453082 GCA_015164015.2 Brevimyrus niger
TATATAATTATCAATATCATTATATTTTTACATCTCATATTATTTTTAATATTCTAGCTATGATAATGCTTAAATTCCTGCTTTCCCTCATTTATATGGTATTATTGTTTACAGCTTTCACCACTTCAGCATTTTGTCCTTTGATGCAACACACAGAGGTTACATCATTGTCTTGTAGACAAAGACAGATGGGTCTTCTTAGCACAGTACTGGTTTTTAAGACAATGAGTAATCTGCAAACCAATTGGCCACCACAGTAAGCAGAAGCGATTCATCAAACACAAACACTGTGGCATAGGTCATGTGGCGGTAGGCGGGAGGCTGTTTGAGCCCAGGTATGGACGCCACACTGCCACCTTTATTTTAGAGATACTGCATCATGTCGACTTTTCTCAGCACTAAGCCTGTGATTTATGATAAAAGTCGCCAGGTGTTCAGCAGCGCGGTTAATACTGCGTTTTCTAAACATACAAAGGTACTTCTTTTTTTCTGTCTCCTTTTATACCTTATTGTCAGAGACAAAAAAAAAAATTCTTTGATTTAAGAAAACCATTTGGCTTAGAATTACTTATGTATGTCAACAGTTTTTCTTAAGCATGGTGCAGAATCATTCGAATTTCCAAGGAAGATCTGAGGGGAGAAAATCCAGTAAAAGCGCATCGATATCAAAGCCGTTCAGAGGCTTGGGTTTTAGAACCTGAAACACATGCTTCACAACCAACTTCTGAAATGGCCAATGGCAACTTTAAATTATTCATACAATTGAGAGCCATCTTACTTTAATCTGTTGAAAAATCATCTTAAGGGGTCGTTTTACAAAGCATAATTATTCCTGGTTCAGATACTGCGGCAGGAACTCAATTAATCGTGTGAGGAAGATTTTAGGAAACCTTCGTTCTGTCATTGAAATGAAGGAGATATTGAGGAGAAGCACTGCTGCCCTTTGTAGGAAGAACATTGAGCACACACTGGGATTCTTCCATTAGAAATGTCTCTTTATAATCCCCATAATTTTCACAGGCTAACTAGGCCAAGTAGGTGAGTTATAGATACTTTATGGTTATGAAGCTGAGAGATAAACAAAGAAGAAAATTCTGCTGTAATCGGCAATGAAAGGATCGTGCTGCAAATGCCTGCATCTCATTTTAAAAGGAGGCTGTTCTTTCGTTTGTTGGTAGTTTCAGGGAAAGCATGCTTGACAGGCATTTTAGCGTATGACGTTTTCGCTTAACTGGCCCAGAAAGGTAATGCCAATACTTCTGTGGTTTGGCTTGCTGAAACTCTGTCAGTTTGTACCGTAGAAACGCATATGGTGTTGTGGGACCCTGATTCTAAAACCTGACTGCCGATCACATAAATCCCTGTTTGTTTAGATACAATTCTTTGTAGGTAATTTGTTTATTCTGAGTAAACATATATAGTCTATGAAAAGTATTTGATTCAGAGCAAGATTATCCAAGGAAGCAGGTCTTTATTTGTGCAGTAAGGGGTTAGGGTCAGCCTGGTCCTGAGGGTGTGCATGCAGGTGTCAAGAACTCATAAACGTGCCCTTTTCATGACGGGGACATGCGGGTTAGCACGGGGAGGGGGGGGGGGTGCAGACACGGCACCTTTTTGGCGTCGTCGCCATCTTTGTCCTCCAGACGCTTGCAGCGGGAGGTCGCCCTTGTCGGAGGTGGAAAAGGCCATTCACTGGCTGTCTGACAGCTGCTGTATGCGGCCCGTCTTATAACGCGCAGCATCAAGGAGTCCTAATCATATGTCTGTAGCCTCCCCCCTTGTAATTCAGCACATCTCCTCACAAGGGGTGCTGTAATTCATTTTGTTATCGGATGTATAATTGTATCTGGATCATTTATGACAGGCAAAACCTTGCAACGTTAAATCTTTTTTTTTTTTGTCTTTTTAACTTCAATTAATGTCCTTGAAACAATATAGATAGTGCCCCGATATGCAGTTTGGTAAAACTGGCAGTGTATGTTTTGGATAATTGTGACAAAATAGATATATATTTTTTTTAAGCTCTTTTTTTGTTTTTTTTTTTAAACAATCCCTGCTTTTGAAATCCAGGCATGCATAGAGAGAAGTTGATGTTAATTACGAACATTTCCTGACTATCTTTGTGCCAGGAAGCTTCATCTCATATTCAATACCTTAATGTCCTAGATGTAAATCTAATAGCGTTTAATGCTCACAACTCTTTTTATTGGCAATCAAGGCTCGACAGCCTTACATAATGGCTTCTTGTGTTTCCTTTCGCTCGTCGCTGGATGAGGAGTAAAAGCCTGCCTTCGGAGAGATGAAAAGTTACCCTCGCTGCACCTGAACGCCCAGAATCACAGCAAAGACTAGTTTGGACATTAATCACAATGTGTCGCTGATCTCCCTGCAATTGCACTGCAGTTAATGTCCACCCTTCTGCATTTAAATAAATCAGCTGCGGCAATAGGGATTGTGTTTGGAAAAAGGGGGTGTTTGATCCTCTGATAAAAAGCTACTTCAATGACTATTTTAAATCCGCCGTCTCCGGCGATAACTCTCGGAATTAAGGCAGGCGGAGGAAGAGCATGGCACCCAATCAGGATGCATCTTCTATATTCCCTTTCTGTTGTGAGCCAATGCATACATCTCAGAGGTGTCTCCTCCCATTATGGCGTGACATGTGGTCACGGTGACATTTTAAAATTTATTTTATTTTTTTTATTTATTTTTTTAAATAGCTGGTTGCCGCTCTTTGCAGCTTACTTTTTTTTTCCCCCCCTCTCGAATCCAGGGTGCATCATCAGGATGCCATGTGATGAATGATTAAACACTCGTAACCTTTCACGGCAAAGCATAAACACGTTAACCAGTTTGTTTTGCGTTCAGGGATCCGTCCTGTCGTTCTGCGATGTGCCCCCCCCCCCCGGGGAAGTCGCATGGCACCGTTCCGTCACGTCGCTTCTGACACGGAAACGGGGGCCGAGTGAGCGTGAGCAGCTGTCGTGCGCGGGCAGCTGGCGTGGGCCGTGAGAACGTCGTGGCGCGTGTTGTTTTTCGACAAGCCTATGCACAGGGCTCTTGGCCGTCTTCAGCCCTCTTTCAACAGAGGCTTAAAAGAAATGCTTCTTGGTCTGTTCTCTGCTCTTAAGTAATGCAGCTAAACCTTCCTACCCTAATACAGACCCTCTGTGAGGGACCACTCCCTAAATGGATTGTCAGAGATGGTGCAGATTCGGGAAGACCGACTTTTAGTGCATCTGAAGGATGCGTTTAAACAACCGGTTGACAAGGGGGATTAAGAAACCTCAATGACGCTTGAATCTGCAAGTTTAATATAGCCCAGAGTGGCAGCCCTAAGCTCACTGCCATCTTCTGGTTAGAGTGCCGTCATTACTAAGCAAACGCTGCTCAACGCCGACGTTCCTAGCAGTCAAGTGCAGCGAAATTTTAAATGATATTTACTGACGTTTTGCCAATATCGACTGCAGACACAAGGCCACACTGCGAACACTGTGCATCCCCGTGCACTTGTTCATTTAAAAAAATGCATTTGAAGGCTCAGCATAAACGTTTGTTCGCCAGTGACCGCACTTGATTGATGGGTAGGGAAATCAGCACATTGAGCTGACAGAGCAGACTTGGCCCTCGACACGAAGCTCCCATCACTTTCGGGACAAATTCAGCTAACAGTTGTTAACAAAAAAAGTTTGATGCTTTCAGGAGAGAGCCAGGTTGGCTGCTATCGTCCGGAATGCAAGTGCGACGGCACGTTCGTTTAAAAATGGCTCACGAGCGTGTCCTTTGTTAGTGGCTGACGAGGGGCTCTGCCGGTTGTGCGAAAGGTCGTATGGAACGGGGGCGTCTCCATATCGCAGCTCGACATTTGTGCGTGCCATTTGGACATAATCCTCCCCCAAGACAGTGAGAAATTCCAGCCTTCCTATTACGCTGCTTCCCATAAAGAGATCAGTAGCAGTTTATATATGCCGGCATTTGCTCATCTCTGAATGGGAATGTAAATTTTGTCAATTTTACCATGATTTTTGTCAGGACACTGAAAGATGGTTTGCTGAGTGTTCAGTTATTGTCCACATTATATTGGCGGGGGGGGAGCCTGAATTCTGCATTTACCTTTTCTGGAGAAAAACTATGTAGCAAGTGTTAGGATTGTGCTATGATTAGTAAGCCAATTACTGGTACTTGATTATAATGTCTATGTAATACCTTTGCAAGCAGATGAAGTTTCAGAAACGTGCCATAATACATGTCTAAGTAATTAGCATTACTGCCATTCTCTTGTAAACAGGATTGATTGAAACCACGCATTTCTTTCCTGTATGTGATTTGCCATGAGTTGGATGCCAATCCTTGAGAGTAAATTTCACATATTTTAACACCTATTAAAAAGACTTTATAATCATTCTCTGACATGCTATGATGTTCTATTTATGCACCATGCCAAAGATTAGTGCAAGAAGTGGGGAATGTATTATTTATGACGCTGAGATCTGCAGATAGTGCTGTAGACTGCAGCGCTAAGGCTCCTCTGTGCTTTCGGAGAGAGCGGCGGTAAAGAAAAGGCGCGCGTTTCGTGCCGATCCCGCCTAGCATGTGCGCTGCGAAAGGGAAGATGGGGGAACAAAGCGGGATGTTGAAAGCTGAATCGGAGCTCTCTGAAGTCCTCCGCTTGCTTGCCTTGCTTAGTAAGAGCTGCAGCGGGGGACGGGCAGCCATGAATCCCAGCTCCTGGGACTTTTCCGGGAGACACCTGGGGAGGAATGGGAGAGGAGGTGGGGCTGACGGTGATTGGAGATGGGGGAGGGGGGCTGATACTGCAGTTGGGACGTCGGGCAGCCTGACGGTGCCTGAAATCTCACAGGGTCATCCTACCTCTGACCCATTTAGCCGTGGATGCCGGCAAACAAAAGGCAGGATTTTTGGCTCCTGGGAATCCTGCTGACAAAACCCACAAGGCAAAGAGAGGAGCGTCTTGTGTTCCTGCATGACTTCCTCCATTCAGCGCGGAGGAGGAGAACAGGGTGAAGACGCGAAGAGAGAGCTTCCCACGTATGAAGACACGCTGGGTCTATTTGATGTTTGGCCAAGTTCCTCTGCACTGCAACAGTTATCTGATGCCCCCGCTTTTATCTGCTCTGGAGGTGATGAAGTATTTCCGTCTGTATTCTTTCCCCTTGGAGTGGATTTAGTTCAGTAATACGATCTGTTCAAACATATGCTCAGTTTGTTATCGCAGAGCCGGAGAGGGAGAAAGAAATGTGAATTCCTTGCAAGAAGCAGTGTGGACTGGAGATCAGGGCTAGGCTTAATCCCAAAATTAGTGAGGAGAACTGGACCATAAACCTCCCTGACTAAACTTATTAAAAACACAATAAAAGGTGTTTTCACCCGCCTTTTAACCCTGTTTCAAACATTTCAGATGATTATTCAGGGTATAGCATATGGCCGTGCAGAAGTCTCCAGGATATTTTCGGTTTAGGTTTAAGCAGATTACAGATACAAGGTTCATGCGAGGCACTTCCTCATATCTCGAATCTAAGTACGTGTTTGTTATATAGAGAACATTCGAGTACCAATGGGAGCAGCATATAAGCGATCAGTTACAAATTCTCAAAAAAAAAAAAAAATTTAAAAATGAAGGTTTTGTCGGTGACTTCCCTGATCCATCGGATTCAAGAAAGTGCTGCATAAGTGGTTTCCTCCCCTGGAAGAACGCGAGAGACGGAAAGCTGCTTACGTGTAACTGTCGTAAAGGCACAGCTAAGTGACTGGCCGTTCAACTGTTGAAATATTCAGGACCGTGGGTTTCGCGGGGCACTTATTGACGGCGATATTATAATTCCGTCGATTTAGCTGAGGGTGCTGGTTGACTCGGTGGAGCCCTATTGAATTCGCCTTCTCTACTCCCTCGCACTTAGAAGCGGGGTATTGCAGCCACACACAATATCTGCCGTACCCCTAAAGCGACCCGTTGTGTAAATCGACAGCTAGGCTGGCATCCTCTCGATCCCTGAGGACTGAGTCTGCATGTCTTTCTCAGAAGGGTCCTTAAACCCTTTAAGAAGATATAGCCAAGGAGCTATATTATAGCTATTCGTTTTATGGAGTCTTGTTAGTATTTCCATTGTGTGAGCATAAAGAGTATTTATATAATTAAAGCTGGTTGGTGAAAGAAACCTATCAATCTGGTGGCTTTGCTTTATTAATATTCTAATTGTTTGGTGACCAAATTCAGAAGTGTCATCCACCTCAAGCGATTTCTCTGGCAATGTAAAGAGGCTGGCCTTATCTTTCTATTAAAATGCTAATAAACTTAAACTATCCCACTACTCTACATTTTTCTAATTTATCACACTCCGGAAAACAAACCGTTGGGACATGTGTTTTGTCGAGCAAGGTGCACACACATACAGCAACTGAAATGCAATCAGAGCAAGATGGAACCCAAATGCCAAGGTTTGAGTTTAATACATTTTGGTGTCTGCTCTCCGGCTGACTTAATTTTCTGATGTGCTGAAGCTAGTTTGTAGCATCACTGTGTTTCATTTCAGAACATGTGTAGCAAAAAAAATCATTCCCTGCAATAGCAGAAGCAGGTTGTCATTTGTTTGTTTAGAAACTTTTTTTTTTTTTTCCCCTTTGCCCTGCCTGGCTGTGTGATCCGGCTCTTTACGATCAATAGACTTTTTTTTTTCTCTCTCTCTCTCTTTCTTCCAAGGCTGTAACCTCTGACAGGTCAGCTCGGCTGAGGAGAGCACGTCTGTGGCTTTTTGCATTTGAGAACGGTGACCAGATAATGCAGGCCCATGTGATTTATTTAATGTCCCAGTCCCCCGGAGGCGATCTGCGTTAATCAGTCTCTGGGCATGTTCCTGACCGCATTCGCTGCTGGTGGGGGTGGGGGGTGGGGGGGTCATTGCATGTGTTGCATGAGAGCATCTGCTTGTGCCTGTGAAGGTAACACTTCATACATGAATTCACAGCGCGTTTGTTAGCAGTGAGGCGCGAGCTTTTTATAGTCAGACCGAAGCTGCTTCTTTGGTTGGTGTCTTTTGTTGGCTGCATTTGGCTTTATGCATCTGTAGTTACTTGTTTATTACTTGAAATTGTTTATTATATTATGCGCTTGCTGTGTGGATGTCGTGGCGTTCATGCATTAGTTTAGTTCCTTGTACATTGTTATGTTGCTTAACATGTGTGACAGAGGGAGGAGTTTTGCTGCTGACCGATACGGGCTCTTTGAAAAGCCCGGCGCCACCGTCCACACTGGGATCCTCTTCTGTACCTGTCATTGCGCGTAATTAGCCACAGAGCTGCTAGCCAGAACCGCATGAGTTTGATATATGAGATATATGAGAGATATTGTTGCCAGACAAAAAAAAAAAAGATCCACTCATATTGTCAGCAGAAATGTCCAGAAAATAATTGCGACTTATCAATTGTAGCCGGCCCGTTCTGAGGAGTGATAAGAGAACGCCCATGCTCCCCCTCCCCCTCAGCCGAAGGGGGGCTATTGTATGGAGACTTGTCCCAGCATCCCTTTCACAGACGGGATACAACTGTGCTTCTTTCGGAATGGTAAGAATGTTGGAAGAGTCCCTACGAATCCCCTGGTTCTGCCAAAGGAACGGCGTCCAAACGGGGACAGTCTGTGGAAGGAGAGCGCTGAGGTTTTCAGCCCGGCGCGGCAAAATGGAAGCCAACACGACGTGTGCCTGTTAAAAGGCAAATCAATTAACTGAGGCTCAAGCAGCCTTAAGAGTTGCCTTCATCAATGATTCATGATGGTTTTGTAGCGCGTTGCCTGACAAGGGGAGGTAGAGGGGCCTGATTCCAATGGCATTTCAGGTGTGTCCTATTTTTAAATCCCGCAAACCAAACATGGCCGTCCTCTCCCACCTTGTTGTCAGCGTGGGAGGGGTAGCTTCGATGTGCTAGCTACTAATCGCCAATAATTTAATGCTGATTATCACAGAGTTCCTCTGCTGTGAAGCCCACACTGTAATTGAGAGAAAACGAGGTAATAACTGCAGCCACAAACTTAGTCCTGTAAAATTGTTGCCATCCTGACGTCTTCCCATGTAATGTGCAATAAATCATTTATTCTCACTGAGCTTTGTCTAGCTGACCTCCTCACAAAAATTGCATCCTTAATATTCTGGAGAGCAATGAGCACCTTTCATTAGGAGAGGCCTTCTCGGGGGGGGGCAGGGGTCCCAGCCCTTACCTGTCGCCTGGCGTTCATGTTCGCTCATTAGTGGCGACGAGCTTCGCTTAGCGCTGCCGCTTTTACCGTCAACGGCGGCTGACCCACTTCCCCCGCGATTACGGCACCCTGGGTACAGGGGGCGTGCCCCCTTTTGCACAGAGGGGTGTTCATCTTGCACCACCACCCCCCCAACCCCACAGGCCCACGGCAGACGGAATACTGATTCCCGTTAATGGCCCATTAATCACCATTGGCAAAGGCGGGGGGGAGAGCTGAGGTGAGTCGTCATCCCCCTGCCCGTAACTCTGACTGCCCTACCCGGGCCACGCTGGATGACAGGCCCGTGGCTTCCCAGGCCAGCCTCTGATACGCCTGCCTTCCCCCCCGGGGGGTAGGAAAGGGCTCACCAAAGCAGCAGCAAGATGGAGTAAATGTCGCGCTGCAGACGTCGCTCACGGCTATCGAGCTGCAGCCTGCATTCAGCTGCAACCTACTTCAGAGTTCATAAGCCAAGTGCATGTAGTGCAGCAGGATTATTCAAAGAATGGGTACAAGGAACTTCTTCATTTTATTAGTCCTGTTCATTTTTTTGGCATATTTTAGACCTGTTTTATAGGATCTTTACTGCCTTTTTTGCAAAATATTACTGAAAATATGATTTGTTATTTAAATGTAGTCTTTGAAGGTTTTTTTTATATGTGTTCAAGCAGAGAGGATTCTGTTTTTGTTTGAAGAAAGGCATTCAGGACATTTCGGCATGCTGTGAGTCTGGCTGAATTTTGCATTTACAACTTTTCTCTGTCCTGGGGGAATCTTTGAGGTATCGGGATTTTCATAATGCGTTACGACAAGGCTGCTCGTAATTTGTCTCATGCAGTCTAACGTGCAGAAAACCTTTTGGGAATTGTGACATCGGCGGCGTGTTTGGCTAAACATTCTTAAATATATAAAGAGAAATGTCTAATAGATGGGCATTATTTCAAAGATACAACGATCCACTTTAATATTGTTGTAGTAATTTGTGTGCAATCAGGTTGTCTTGATACATGTGTCCTGTTGGTTAGAATAAGGCTCTCAGCTGTCATAGATCTCTGCAGAAGGGGAGTGTAAACCCAGGGAACCCAGAGAAATGTTTCAGTGCCAACTGGACGTTCGTGTCTCCCGCCATGTATTTAGCTTTGATCAGGAGTCCTTTGGGTAGGACTGGGGTGCATGTGCTTGAGGGATGGCATGTGCTAAGAACGGGGCGAGGCACAATGTGGACCACCTGACTTTTTAGTGCTTGTCTCTGGACCAATCACATACAGTGAAGCACTTTGAGCCTCCCAGAAATAGGCAGCTCATTAACACTTATTTTCTTTTATTATGAAACCCCGGAAAAACAAACAAGTCTACATCATGAATAATTCATGTTAATGCTAGTGGTCACAGAGTCATGATCAGACTGCATAAAGGTGTAATGATGCTCTTAATATGTGGCGGATGACATAAACTTTTGTTTGTGTTTAAGTGACTGCTTTATAAGGTGTTTTTTGTTGTTGTTGTCGTTTTTTTAAATTTCCAGTAATATATGAGTCCTTTGATTTAATGAGCTATGAATTTTAAGTCATTCGCATGATAAAAGAATAATTTATTCATTGGTTTCAGATTCCACCAGCTGTAATTATGGCCTATTTATTTAGGCACTCGTGTTAAACCGATTGTTTTCTAGATCCCGTTTCAGGCTATTGTGGGTGCCGAAGGTTCCAAGGCAGGCAAAGGGTTAACGAATTACCCATATTGCCGCATAAGATGGTTTCTCACTTATCCCCTCACCACCTTTGGATCTGTTGAGGTTTGAAGATGCATAAAAGCTATTTGTTTCAAATACAGCCTTACCAGGAAATTGGTTACCAAGATGGTAATGTCTAATTTCCAGCATCCCCAGAATGAAGCCAGGAACAGAGGGGTGTTTGTCTTTGTGTAGCCTGCCCCCTCCCCCCCTCGCCCCCCTTCCCTTTCAGATCATTTAAAGCAAAAGATCCATTCCAGGTGTGGACTGCATCGATTCCTGGAGACAGTAAATCTCTCTTGCTCTATAAAGCAGACAAAAAGAGGGCAATTGTCTCCAGCGAGGGAATTTAAGTCGTTGGAAACATGGAGGACGGGAAAAAAAAGACTCAATCTTTAAGTCATTTAAATGCAATGAAGAAAAATGCGATTGAGCTCCATTTGCATTATATTGGAAAAAAGAAAGCTTTTTTTCATTACTGTAACCTGAGCTGAAGAAGGAAGTGGTACAAGGGCAGATCGGAGTGCCATCTGCCATGACATTGGAGGAGTTTCGTTAGCATGCAGCCGTAACAACGTAACACGAGCTATGCTAATTTTGTTGAAGTGGAACGGTATAAGACTTCAATTAGCTAGGGTAAGACCGCAGCAAGTTTTGTTTTCGCAATCAATCGCAAGAATCTTTCAGACAAAGTAAACAACCATAATAAACATCTTGGGAACTGATCATTATTATTATTTTATTTTTTTATTTTTGTATTTTATTTTTATTTTTAGATTTTCTTATGAATGGAATATAGGAGTCATATGGATAAAAAAATTTAACAGAACATGCCACAAAAATTCCTGCCCTATATTATTGAACACTTTCTCAGCTGAATTTGAAGCTAATCTACTAATGCGCACTATGTAGTATGTAGTGTAGTGGCATTGTTATGAATAATAAATTTTCCATCATATTACACCATATATCAGAACATCCGGTTTCTTTCTTCTTCTTCTTCTTCTTTTTTTTTTTTTGCATTTTTAAAGTTATCTGGAAGTGAAAGCTGGGCTGATGGAACAGCGCTGCAGACACAGGGGGCGCCGTGAACGCAGGCACTCCGGAAGTCCACCGTGAGCCTCTGATCCGTATCACCGAGAAAATAAATAACTTTAGTGCCACCGGCTTGCGCTCACATCTGCAGCGCATTACAAAGGGCCGAGATTGATATCAGCCGAGTGCGGCTAACGTGTTCCCCGTCGGTGTCACAGCTGCTGGCGAAAACCAACCGCAAATATACAGCAATAATAATAACATGTACAAGAACAATAATAAGACAAGCAGCGCACATGGCAGTCCAGGTCTTTGGTTTCATCGTGGTTCTCTGACCTGAAATAATAATAAAAAAAAAATTCCATGAGTGTCTCCACTCCAGGGCTGCTAAGCTAAACTGACGTCGGATTAGGTTTGCATTTTGTCACTTTGTTCTTATCAGCGGCTAAATGAAGCCTGTGTTTTATGTGAGGTACTGAGGAATTAAGAGTGAAGTGATGCATATGTGTAAACTCTGCACCTAGCTACTGTGAGGTGGTATAGTCTAACATGCATTATGGATTTCGGGTCTTTTACCGTCATAATGTCTTTCTGTCGGTTTTCTGAAACGGTTCACAGACTACCGTGTCGAGACATCGAAAGGTCGATAAAATGCCAGAGAGGTTTTTTTTTTTTTCCCCCTCCCTAAACTCTGCGAGATCATTTCCATTCACTGGCACTCATGACTATTCAGAGAGGCGAGGTGAGGTAAGATTAATGCACTCCCAAACCGCCCGGCCGCCGTTTCCCCCCTCTCATCCTCTATGCTGGAGTGCCTTGCTGAGTGTCTCTGAGTGGAGCGGCTCGGAGATTGATGGCGGGCCCGTTGTCTTCTGGGATGGGCCGTGATTCCCAGCCTACGCTGCCGCAGTCCTAATTTAACCGTTTCTAAGGGGTGGGGTAGGGGGGGGACGAAGCTGATTACCGGCCGCGTGCCTTTATGGAGCACCCAAAACATCAGTTTGCATCACACACGAGATCTGTACATGGAGCTCGGGAGAATAAGCTTGGCAGACTTTGCTGTAGTGGAGCTTCAGTTAATGTGCTTCCTTTGACATCTCTGTTGTCATACACCATACGAATGTAAATATAACGAATGCCCAAATGACAATAAATAAAACAAATGATTACAATCTCATATTAATGATTGCTTTATGACTACACTGCCCTGTTTTATAATACACAATACAGTTCCTGTTATTGCGGGTAATACTAGTGTAGACATCAAGCTACTTTTATTTTTAATTTTTAAGTTATTTCATGTAAGGTGACCTTGGGTGTCCTGAAAGGTGCCTATAAATAAAATGTATTACTACTACCGATGATGATGATGATGATAGTATTTGCAACCCACCATGACAAATATATGCCATTATGTAAGAAACAATGGGTAGGTAGATGTATATAAATATATATGCACAAATAGTTAATTAGGTTAGTAATAGACAGGAATAATTTAGTAAAGGATTGAAATAGTATCAAAACACTATTAGTATTATTAAATATTAATCACATTTTAAATTATTGATGTATAATTTTATTTCATACCATCTCACAGATCTTTTTTTCTAAAATGCCATCTTTTGGTACCATTGCCTAGATCATTATGGATGTACAGTATTTAAAAGTCCACTTCTTAAGTTTACTGCCCCTTTATCTGTAAGGCTCCCTTTAAGGATCTCAGATTTTTTCACTGATTTTCCACACAGAGGGACTGGCTTTCAGACCAGTTGCATGAAAAGCAATGTTCCGCTAGCGTTACGTCGCCAGCCTTATGTAGCGTTCTTAAGCTCAGGCAGAGAGTAATATATTAAAAGTGTTAGGAATCATTCATTTTTTCCTCAAGTCATCAAATGCTTGGCATGATTCATTTTCCATATGCCTTTAGCCGACAGTTACAGTTTTCTTGGAGATTTAGCGTTCAGATGATTTGGTCTTATTGTCTGCGTGTTAGTTAAACACCTCTGAGGCATTACAAGGATGGAAGAAAAAGAAACACTAATCCCTGAGTTTGTGACCTCATCTGAATAAACACCTTAAACTGGAACAGTCTGTCTGCATACCAAGCGGATGTGGTGGACCCGCATGAAACACAGCCAGACATGTAATAAGCACAGCCATGGTGATTTCACAGCTAGCTAAACGTACTTTTACGGAACTTTTTATATGTGTCTGTAAGTAATGTATATGCATTCAAATGCATACATGTATATTTAGAAAACTTTATGCATTTGTACACTGTGTATACACGCATATGCATGTCGTATACATTTTATTTGTGTGAAATGGTCATACATTTTCAGTTTTTGCTATATTGTCTCGTTTAACATGCTTTAAGCAACGCCTCCACCGAAGTGAATGTCTGCAGCCCCCCTGCACGCATGCAGTCTGCAGCCGCAGCGGACTGCATCTGCGAATAAAAGCTTTCGGCCTCCCACTGTTCAACCCTTTTTCAAACAGGAAGAGACTGGGAAGCCTAAATGCCTTATAATAAGACGTGTTAATTGGGACTTTCAAATTTAAACAAATAAACAAAGACCAATTAAGGTGTAGACGCGTATCGTATTGCGAACGGCTCCTGTTGAAAGCTTGTGTATAACTTTGTGTATGTTCTCTGTCATATGGAAGTAATTACGCTTTCATCTCGGCTGGGAATGGGTACATTTTTGGAGTGTTTTTGCTATGAATGCTAAGACTGGAGAAAACCCAATAGCCACTGAATCTCGCGGCTTATATGCCCTGTCCCATGCTCACGGCAAACTTGGGGGTCTGTTTTCCATTTACAAAGTTCTGGCAGTGGGATTTTATCAATGCATTTAAGGTGAGTAATTCAGGGCTCCCTTATCTTATTATGGTGCGTTAGTAAGGCAGTGATTCTTTGCCCCTGATGTGTTTGGCTATGTCCCTCATAGCTTTTCAGTTCTGCATATTTTAATCATGCCAGATTGTTTTTGTGCGGCAAAAATCTTTCCGAGGCTGTTGTCAGTGTGAAATACTTCATTATGTTTAATAATTTACTCGTGCTGGTTCAGTCGTGCCAGGAGTTGGGCTGGTGCAGGTAGACAGCTGGAATAAATTCACTGGTAATACTAATGGTGACGTTGTGTTGTTTTTCTCTGCCTCCTGTGAGTTCCATTGGATGTTTGTTTTTTCCTTTTTTTGTTGCAAATCAGTGAATTTAGTTTTGCTTTGAGGCCCAATCTTCTGTCACCCTGGATTTCATTATAACATAAACTGAGAGGCCTGCCAGTTTTATGTGAATCTTCGTTGTGCATTTCGCTGTCTTCAGTTTCATGTAAACGTGAGTGAGGACTATGAAGGCAGCGTTGCTGGTCGTCATAGAGGTGGCACACCATATTACACCGGCACACTATTAATCTGCTAATTCACACTTTTGATGGAATCTTTGAGCATTTTGTGTGTGTGTGTGTGTGTGTTTTATGTATAATCTGTTTATGGTTCAGACATTGGGGGCTTTTATCACAAAGCACAATTTGTTGGTTAGCAAGTTTTAGGACTTAAGGTCCCCCAGTTTAAATTGAGTACATCTTCACTTGCATTAATCCCATACTACCTTAAATCTGGCAATTTGTCTTGCTAAACCAGTGTGATACAGACCCCAGAAGTATACTACAGCTAACCAGGTGACACTTCTCCTCTTGTGAACAATATTTTTGCTGAACTTTGCTTAGTAATAAAGTTTTTTTTCTGCTTTTGTTTTAGTTTTTTACTCCATAATGATGAAAGAATTTGTACATGTCTCACAAATTGTCATGAAATGCCATTTCTAACAAAAACAGACATGAATAATGACTGACACCTTGTAGGGCAGGGCTCTCTAACTGGTCCTGGAGTGATACTATCCAGTAGGTTTTTTGTCCCACTTGGCTTCTGATGAGCCACACCTGTTTCTGGAGTTGGAGACCCCTGTTCTAGGGTGTCCCCAGGCTTGTGCACTATACTTCTTAGGATGGATGGATACATGGATGAATACCTGCTTATGGTTCATGAACAGGCGCATCAGAACTTAACATCTGTTGTCGATGAGAACAAGGCTCTTTGCCTTTTAGGTCTGATGCCGGTGATTTTAT